>JAPYXD010000080.1:0-159461 GCA_030998225.1 Diplolepis rosae
GGCGTGATGTTCTCTAAAAATACAATACCTTTGTAAAAGTATTGTCAATTAAGTTTTTTACGCATATATCTTACATGTCAATTCAAAATATCTTAAAAATTGTTTAAAAATTTTATTCCTCGGGTGGTCGCGGTTTCAGGATCAATATTTGCATTATGGAATTGCTCTACTATAAATAAAACACTTTTGAAAAAGTATTTCTAACAAAGATTTTTACGCATATATCTTATAGGTCAAATTAAAATATCCAGAGAATCTTGTTCTTCGCGTTATCGCGTAATTGTGATTGGTAATTACATTACGGGAGTGATGTTCACTATAAATACAATACTTTTGAAAAAGTATTGTCAACTAAGTTTTTTACGCATATATCTCACATGTCAATTTAAGATATCTTAAAAATTTTTATTTTTCGGGTTTTCGCGTTTTTAGGATCAGTAATTGCATTATGGGATTGCTTTATTATAAATACAATACTTTCGACAAAGTATCGGTAGCAATGTTTTTACACGTACATCATACAGGTGAAATTAAAATAACTAAAAAATCTTTTTCTTCTCGTTTTCGCGTATTTAGGATTAATAATTACATTACAGGAGCGTTTCTTACTATAAATGCAATACCTTTGGAAAATTATTGTAAACAAGGTTTTATACACATATATCCTACCTGTCAATTCAAAAGAACTAAAGAAATCTCTTATCTTCTCGTTTTCGTGTTTTCGCGTTTTCGCGTTCTCGCGTTTCTATGTGAAGTATTTACATTATGAGAATCCTTTACTTTGAATACAATACTTTCGAAAAAGTATTGGCAACAAAGTTTTTCATGCGCATATCATGCATGTCAATTTAAAATGACTAAAAAATTCTTTTTCTTCGCGTTTTCGCGTTTTTAGGATTAATAATCGCATTATGGGATCGCTTTACTATAAATGCAATACTTTCGTAAAATTATTGTCAACCAAGTTTTTTACGCATATATAATACGTGTCAATTTAAAATAACTAAAAAATTTCTATTCTTCGTGTTTTCGCGTTTTTATGATTGGTAATTACATTACGGGAGTGATTCTTACTATAAATACAATACTTTTGAAAAATATTGTCAAAAAGCTTTTTACGCATATATCATACTTCTCAGTTTAAAATAAATAAAAAATTCTCTTTTTTCGCGTTTATAACAGTGAGTTCAGTCTCATATCAATTCATAAATGCTATTTTTCGTAGATCTAAAATTAGTAATCGTATTACGGTACTGTCTCAATCTAAATACAATGCTAAAAACAGTTTTGGCAACAAGGGTTCACGCGCATATCATACATTTCTAATTAAAGCATTTAAAAAAATTCTATTCTTCGTGTTCTCAGGATTACTGATTGCATTATGTGTTTGTTTTAATATAAATACAATACTTCAGTAAAAGTATTGGCAAAAAAGTTTTCTATATGTATTTCAATTCAAAATAACTTAAAAATTCTATACCATTCTCTTTTATCAAAAAATGTTCTCACTTGCGATTATTTTTAACGACTGTATTGAAATATGTTCGAGGGAGTGTTTCGGTACCGAATTGAGCGAGTTTTCTGACGGATTCCTTCGAACATGTGGTATGGGGTTTGCTTTCCTCGAACGCTTTGGCACATAGAAATCTCAAGTGCCCGGGACGTTGAAAAGATTTTTGAGTGTGCATACTCTTTGAGGTTGTAACTTGACTCCTCATAACAAGTTTTCTCGTATACAGAAAATTCTCAATATTTTCTAAATCAGTTTTCTCTCTGTCTTGCAGCGGAGTGGCAGTCTACCATTCTGACTGTCGACTCCGTGATCGCAAAGAGGATAAAAAATTTTAATTTTTTCTTCCCAAATTCAAATTTATCGGTTTTCGACTCACCCTTAACTTCTCGGGTTCGTGTGTGTGTGTGTGTTGTGCTGTGCGTTCTCCATCGAGGGCTCACGATTGGATTTTTGACCTGTGTTATTATGGAATTAATTGTGGTTGTGTGCCTTTGAGGTGGCGCGTTCAGCGATTCACATCTTCCACGAATCGGACACGAGAGGACCTTCTGTGTGAGGACGATGCTGGTGGGTCTATTCGCATGTTCTAATTTTATTAATAAATTTATTATAAGAATAAAACAAAAAAAAAAACAAAAACAAAATAAATATTAAGTTGCATGAGTTTTGCTTGTTTAGTTTATAATTATTATTTTTAATGCAAATAAAAATTGTTGGCACTGAAGAGGGCCCCCATTTGTGGCCGAAACGTTTGCCTTTGTGATGTTTATGTTTTTTACGACATAAACAAATTGGAACTAAACTGACCGCATGCCAAATTAAATATCACAGATATTGTAAAAATAACCTCAGTTATTTCATGTAAATTAATACTGAAATTCAAGTGAAATTTTATAATAGTGTAAATGTGAACTAAATATTCTCATAGTTACATTCTCATCACGATACTCGCGCTTCGCGCTCGAGTATTTAAAATTGAAACGAAAAATATACACTTTATCAGAAAATGTGTCAAACAAAAATTGTAAACCTTATTGAAGCGAACAATTTTGCATCCTGACATTTATTTCGTATTTCACATATTATTGTTAAAAAATTGAATTTTGGATTTTCAATAGTATTTTTTTAAATTAAAAATAAAAAAATACATCTTATGAAAAAATGTTGCGGTTCAAACTTTTATATCTGTATGCAGTAAAACATTTTGTATTATAACTTTTTTTCCTATTTCATATAATGTAACTGAAACATGGAATTTAGATATTAAATTTTTTTAAAACTTTAACATACTGTAGATTTCCTAATTTTAGTTTAATCTAAGAATGTTATTAGGATTATTAATATAGATTTACGAGAACTATCAAAAACCAGTATTTGAATTTTTGATAATTCTATCGAGAGTTATCGAGTATACGACCTACAGACAGACACTTTCGTAAGATCATTTTTTTCTGCCTTAGGGGGTCTCAAAACGTAAAAGTATTGAATTAAAATTCAAAAAGTTGTTTTTTTCATAAAACCAATACATTCTCATATGATGATGATGTAAAAATATACATTTTGCAAACAATTTTTCATACCAATAATTTTTAATTCCGCATTAACAAAATATTCTTGATAATGCTCAGCCATTTACCGCAGTTTCATCAAAACATAAATAAAAATTCGTTTGATCAACAAATATTTATTATTGTGGACATAATCATATACGGAAGCAAAATTAGCTTATATGGTAACGTATGATATGCCAGTTTTGTAATTGTACGAAATTTTATGGTGACAGGAAAAATCATTAGTAGATCAAATACAGTTGTACAATATTCAGTTCTAAAATTTTATGTATTCAGCTTAGTATGGTTTTTCGTTTTTTTTAAGATTTTCGGTATTTAGGGGATGAATTGCATGTAGAAGGGTTATTTTCGTGCCAGACTGCAATTTATGTGTAATGGTAGGTTGCCCAATTTTTTCCCCCTTTTAAAAAATGTCCAAAATTTAGTATGCCGCTAAGCTTCTTTTTTAGAGGTTTAAATTTTCTTATTATTAGCGTGCTAGATATGAAATATCCGATTTTAGGAATTTTATGTATAAGGACATTTTTTTGAACAAGATATAAAACGAACACTCAAAGCGTGGAAAATACGACATTCATTAGTTACTTCAAATAATTGCAAATATCACAAATGGCGCCAATTTTTACTCATATTTTCAATAATATCGAATATTTTGAAATTTGCTGTCCTCTCATATTACATTCTCATCATGGATGAGAAGGTATTGGTTTTATGTGAAAAATGACTTTCGAAATTTTCATCAAATCTTTACGTTTTGAGACCCCCTGAGTCAGAAAAAATGGTTTTTACGAAAGTGTCTGTCTGTCTGTCTGTAGGTCGTGTGCGGCATAACTCTTGATAGAATTATCAGATTGAATTGAGCTTTGGTACACTTTATCAGAGCCGAAAAAGTAAGGACAAGTTCGTTAACCAGCCACATCCAATCAAAATTGAGGGGTTGAGCACCACTTTTGTGTTTTTGAAAATAATTTTTTGAAAAAATCAAAAATTTCAATACTGGTTTTAGATAGTGCTCATAAATGTCTAAAAATTATCCTGATAACATTTTTTGATTAAATCAAAATTAGAAATATTACAGCATATTCAAATTCGAAAAAAGTCAATATCAAATTCCATTTTCCAGTTAAATTATACGGGATACGAAAAAACGTTATGATACAATATTATTGAATAAATAAAGTCCTACAAATTTGAATTGTAACATTTTTTCATAAGATGCATATTTTTCTTTTTAATTAAAAAAAATCTATTGAATATCCAAAATTCAATTTTTTAACAATAATATGTAAAATAAGAAAAAAACGTAAGAATACAATGTTGTTAGTTTCAAAAAGATCTACAAGTTTTGTCTCACACAGTTTCTGATAAAACATATATTTTTCGTTTCAATTCCAAAAAATACGATTAAAATTCAAAAATTCCATTTTTTAGACAAAATATGTGAGATTCAAAAAAAATTTTGAGATGAAAATTGTTTGGCTAAATAAGGTCTACACATTCTTATCGATCAATTTCTCGACAGGATGTATATTTTATGTTTTGATTTTTAATATTAAATAAATTCGATTATTTTCACCAAAATATGTGAATTGAATTTCCTGTTTCACTTAATCTGAAAAAGAAACTTAGTGAATTTGAGAAAATGACTAATTTACATCATCTTTAATATCATTAAGTTGGTTTGAGCTTCAGTATTAAATTATAAGAAATAAACTTAAACGTATGCGAAGAGCACAAGACTACAGCATTTTCTTCAACACATTCGACCGGTTTATTTATTTATTAGATGAATAAAGATAAAATTGCATGTGTATTTAGAAATATAATATATTTCTGCATTGCTGCCTTCTCTTCTTTTCATTAGAAAATACAATATAGACTCGTAAACAGTCATTTTGTATGATGTGATCTCATGCTTTCTGCTATGAGGTAGATCTGATAGATTTATAATTTCCAAGTGTAAATGTTCATTTGCTATGTTTTGAATAACGGGAAAGACAACATTCTTTTCGATGTCTTATCTGGGTCATACAAAAAAAGATTTATATTGCCAAATTTACTAATCACGAAGCACATTTTTCATGATGTAAAATAAATCAAGTTATAATATATTTTCTAGAGAAGGCAAAAATCAAATATTTTTCTATTCAAAATTCATGTTTGATTAATTATTTATGGTAATGGTTATAAACTATTATTTCTATATGCATTTTTACATGAACTAATACAAAATTCTGTTAATGGTAAATTATTATAACTAATAAATTGCAATGATCTTTTGTGATGCTTTATATTGGTATCGTATAGATTTATGACAGTTTTTTTTAAATTTATGAATCTGTAACATAAAACACTACCCTGAATTCACAGTTATCTATATAAAATATAAAATAATAATTGAAATGATCAAAAACGAGTAGCTTAGTTCCTCTAAAAAATTTAAATATCGCAGATGGCGCTGATATCGATTTTCGAGTTACAAAAGTCGATAATACTACAGCATTTTCTTCAACACATTCGACCGGTTTATTTATTTATTAGATGAATAAAGATAAAATTGCATGTGTATTTAGAAATATAATATATTTCTGCATTGCTGCCTTCTCTTCTTTTCATTAGAAAATACAATATAGACTCGTAAACAGTCATTTTGTATGATGTGATCTCATGCTTTCTGCTATGAGGTAGATCTGATAGATTTATAATTTTCAAGTGAAAATGTTCATTTGCTATGTTTTGAATAACGGAAAAGACAACATTCTTTCCGATGACTTATCTGGGTCATACAAAAAAAGATTTATATTGCCAAAATTACTAATCACGAAGCACATTTTTCATGATGTAAAATAAATCAAGTTATAATATATTTTCCAGAGAAGGCGAAAATCATATATTTTTCTATTCAAAATTCATGTTTGAATAATTATTTATGGTAATGGTTAAAAACTATAATTCCTGTATTTATTTTTACTTGAACTTCTACAAAATTCTGTTTTTGGCAAAGTCTTATAATTAATAAATGCAATGATTTTTTTGTCATGCTTTTTATGGGTATCGTATAGATTTATAACAGTTTTTTTTTCAATTTATGAATCTGTAACATAAAACACTACCCTGAATTCACAGTTATATATATAAAATATAAAATAATAAATGAAATGATCAAATACGAGCTGCTTAGTTCCTCTAAAAAATTTAAATATAGCAGATGGCGCTAATACTGGTTTCTGAACTACGAGTCATATTCTACAGCATTTTCATCAACACATTCCACCGGTTAATTTATTTATTAGACAAATAAAGATGAATTTACTTCCATATTTACAAATATAATGTTTTTCTACGTTGCTGCCTTCTCTTCTTTTCATCACAAAATACAATATAGACTCGTGAACTGTTATTTTGTATGGAGTGATCTCATTCTTTCTGCTATGAGGTAAATCCGATAAACTTATAATTTTTAACTACAAATTTTTTTGTAAAATATCGGAAAAAACGGAGAAGACAGCAATGCGTTATCATAATCTAATTCCTCAAAATTTCAGAATCATATTTTCATCCCATTCATTTTAAAACGGGCGACTGCAATTAGCTTTATCATTGCCGATAATAAGTGACGTCAGCATGTACCACACGGCCTTAAGGCAAAAACTCCGGACTTCACTACGGTAAGCCCGAAAGAAAATAAAATAAAAGTGAATTAGTATTTATCTGAATATAATTAGGCGCTGAACATAGTAGGCCCTACACTACGTAAATTCAGATTAAAGAACATTCAAATTGGAACGAGTCCCGCAAACAGGCGGAAGAGGTACGTCACATAGACGGTAAGAACCTAAGAAGAATTGGACCAGGTTGACCAACGCCCATAACCTCTATAGCAGCAAATAACTAACCGGTTTCCAGCAAGCAGTAGAGTGGTTGATACGTCATCGCTTGAGAAAGTCGCAGCGGACTCCACGGAATCCAGAGCACCTGAATCTCAACTGTTAGTGTAAGCGAGAAACCGTAAGCATAAATATATATATATGAATCTAAGCATTGTAACTTCGCGAATTGAAGCGATCTCAGGCCATTGAGTATAAGTCATCCTTACGTTCGTTGAACGTCGACTGTATTACATTACAGGCGAGGCTAAGTAGTGGTGAGATCGGGTCGACTATACTCCTGGTGTTCCAGAGCACTGGTCGTTCCTCAATAAAACAAATACACTACTATTAAAATCTAAGGAATTGCAATAGGCGATTGCTTCGAATTTTATAGTATTAAAAACCGAAACATTTAATATTGTAACGCGACACATCCATTCGTTACGCAAACATTCATCAAAATAGGGAAATTAGGTGAAAATAGGCACACCGGCGTTTTACAAATATCAAAACGGTACTTTGTACCAGATCGACTCGTCACTTCCTATAAACCTTCCATCGACGACAGCTCCAATGTCTAGAGTTCATTCACCCGTCCGGGCCAAGTCCCCCTCCCACACCACGGAAGAACGGTTAGGACGAATGCTCGACCAAATGGAATCTCCCACTCTCTCTTTCAATATGCTTAAAAGAGAAAACGACAACAGAATAGAAGAGATCTCTAAGCTGGCAGTGAAAGTAGGTTGCTCGGGAGAAGTGGAAACCGACAGGGAAACGACACAACGCCTAGAGGTGACCAATGACTCTTCGTCCGAAGAAGAGCGAGAAGACAAGCAAGCACAAGAAAATTTACGACTCAGAAATGAGAACATCAACACACAGCCTTTCGTAAGAATCCCCGTCCCCTCAGCACCATACATCACAGAAGAGGACAGAATCAACGCAAAGACCGCGATTGAAACTATACGAGGGATCAACGGACAAGACGACATGGAAATAGAAGATTTCATTAAAACTGTAAAGAGAGCAAAATCGAGATGTTTACAACCCAATTCACTACTGGATTTAATTATGTCAAATAAAATTACTGGCTTCGCAGAAGAAGCAATAAGATATCTACAAATAAATTCATACGAAGATTTATATGATGCACTAAGAAAAAATTTAAAATCATCAAATTCAATTTTAGCTTTAAAATTAAAACTAGAGAGTTTTAAACAAGGAGCAACTGAGTCTGTCCAAAATTTTACACTTAGATTCAGACAGATTATAAACGAAATCAATTACGCTGTACAGGCACTGCATATCAATCCTACCGAACGTCGATTGAAAATTAAGCTCGAAGAACAGGAAGCAGTGAACCGATATCTTTTAAACCTTAGGAAAGAGATAGGTATACAGATACGACTTTTAAAACCCAATACAATAACGGAGGCACAGACGCATGCCATAGAAACCGAAATGTGGTTAAAAGAAAGTCAACCTACAAGAACACAGGTAGTCACGAGACCTGTATTGAAATACCTACCTAGGCCGCAACCACCGTCACGATCTAACGCCAACTTTAATGGAATAAAAACACCCAATCATTCACTGCCACTGGAAGACAGGGTAAGAATGAATTGTTATAAATGTGGTAAAACAGGTCATTTTGCAAATCAATGTCACATTAGGCAGGGTTTTCAACCTGTCCAGAACGTAAAAAGACCCCCACAACCAATAAGAATGCTGCAAGAGGAAAGCACGGATGCAATAGAAATGACACCGGAAGAAGTACAAGAACAAATAGATTTCGAAGACTCAGCCGAGTTTCTGCCGCATCCGGAAGACTCAGATCTGTTAGAGCAAGAAGAACAGGAAGCTACCGACTTCTAGTCGACTCTGGAGCAGCAATCAACCTGATAAAAGAAAAAATCCTAGACGAACAAGACGAACACGTTTCAAGTGAAACCGTAAAATTTAACTTCTTCAATAAAGAACACATATTTCATATTATCCCCAACGATTTTCCCCTACCGGCAGATGGAATTATCGGACTCAAATTTTTCTCGAAACATGACCGATATGCAATTACAACAGATTTTTTAGTTTTGGATAAAAAGAAATTACCGTTACAGGTAGATGGAGATTTTATACCGGCAAAAACATCAAAAATATTTAGAATCCCGGCGGTAGGAGACGATCAAGATGTATTAATAATCGATCAAGACACAGTACCGGACGGGATATATAAAATTAAGAACGGATCTATAAAAGTACCCATACAAAATCATTCAACGAAACCAGCAGAAATACCAAAAAGAATTAAATATGAAGAAATTTATACTATGTGTTCCCGAGACGTGAACTTTCCAAAAAGGGATGAATCATGGCAACGATTACAAGAAATGCTTAAATTATCAAAATTGGAACATTCGGAACCAGAACAAAAGGAATTTATTAAAAAGATAATAAGAAAATATCAAGAAGTTTTTTCACTTGACACTGAACCTTTACCATGTACAAATCTAACGGAACACGAAATTGTACTTAAAACTGGAAAAATCATTAATTTACTATCACACAGATTACCCAAAAATCACAAAGAATTTGCATTACAAGAAACGGAGAAACTTGTGAAAAAAGGATTCATTAGAGAATCCCAATCACCGTTTAACTCTCCATTATGAATGGTACCTAAAAAAGGAGATAAGTTTAGAATGGTCATAGACTATCGAAAAATTAATGAAGACACAGACCAGGATGCTTATCCCTTGCCCGTGATAGACGATATCCTTGATCAATTAGGCAAAGCAAAATTCTTTTCTGCCTTTGACTTATCAGCGGGCTTTCACCAGATCCCGATGAAGGAAAAAGACAAAAAATATACAGCTTTCTCCACTTCACAAGGACACTTTGTTTACAATCGAATGCCTTTTGGATTAAAGAACGAACCTGCAACCTTCCAGCGAATGATGGACAATGCATACCGCGGATTAATTGGTATCAAATGTTTCGCTTACATTGACGATATACTTATCTTCGAAGAAACTATCCAACAACATAATCAAAATATGGAAGACGTTTTGCAGAGTATCAAACAAATTGGACTACGTATAGAACCCAGTAAATGTGATTACTTGAAACCTGAGTTAGAGTACTTAGGACACCTAATAACCAAAGAAGGTGTGAAACCTAACCCAGAAAAGTTAAGCGCGATCAAAAACTTTGAAGAACTGAAAACCGTGAAGGACGTGCAATGCTTCCTAGGACTATCTGATTATTATAGAAAATTCATAAAAAACTTTTCAAGCATTGCAAGACCACTCACTAAGCTAACTCAAAAAGACACAATATTTGACTGGACATTAAACTGCGAAAAAGCATTCTACGACTTGAAAAAATGCATTAATATCAGCACCAGTGTTAAGGTTTCCGAATTTTAAAGAACAATTCACCTCAACAACTGACGCCTCAAATCAAGGCTTAGGAGCAGTTCTTAGTCAAAATGGACACCCATGCTTATTCATCTCAAGGACTCTCAACAAAGCCGAAGAAAGATACAGTACCTCAGAAAAAGAGCTTTTAGCTATAGTATGGGCTATGAAGCGTTTGAGACAGTATCTCCTTGGTAACAAATTCAAAATCCAAACAGATCACAGAGCTTTGGTCTGGCTCCATAACGTCAAGGATCCTAGCTCAAGATTGCTACGATGGCGATTGAGAATGGAGAAATACGATTACGACATCGAATACGTAAAAGGAAAAGAAAACAAAGTTGCAGACTGTTTATCCCGACTTTTCCCTATAACATCTGATATTTTAAAACAGTCAATGTGGGAAGCAGGAATATGCAATGAGGAAGATTTTCGGTACCCCAGTTATAACAGAAGATAGGGTACTAAAAGGAGAGGAAAAGATGAATTTACCACCGAAAAGGATGAGAGAACCTTCGCAGCAAACAGAGAACGAATCTACAGAAGACATGACAACCGAAAAACTTGACATGCATACGGAATTTATAAATTGGAGACTGCAACCCATCTTTGGCAAAGTTAAGACAAAACCTTACGCGATAGGAAAGTTATCGAAGGAAATAAAAAAGGAGGAAATGCCCGACTACGATGAAGAAGATTGGCTCATAAAATTAATTTGGATTATAGAGAAAATTAATAGCAAAAAGTTAACCATCATAAGGCTTATTTTCGGAGACCCACTATTTACCCCACTGCAAAAGGAAATACTTCAGAAAATAATGGAATTTCTCTCAAATTATTACCCTCATCTAAATTTCCACTTATGTTTCACACCTACCAGAGAATTGACAAAAGAAGAAAAGCAAGCTATAATCAAAGAAGCACACTCCACTCATCTTGGAGAGAAGAACACGCTGAAAAAGGCTAAGACCATCGGCTTATGGCTCGGAATGGACAATGAAATTAAAAAATACGTGCAGTCTTGCCCCATTTGCCAACTACAGAAAACAACGCGCATAAAGAATCAAGCGAAGAGCATATTACCTGATATACCTTCAGCACCTAACGAAAAATTGGCACTAGATATCTTTGGGCCACTCCCCGAAACACAAAAAGGAAATCGTTACATACTCAGTATGCAAGATAGACTAACAAGATATAAAGTTCTCGTACCTTTGCAGAATGAATCATCGAATTCAATAATAGAAGCCTTAATTGATAACTACATTTATACTTTCGGAGCACCTAAGACCATACTTTCTGACCAAGGATCAAACTTCTTATCGGAATTAATGACACAATTTGAAAACGCATTGAACATTCGGCATATTAAAAACAACTGCATTCCACCCGCAATCAAACGGGAACATCGAAAGAATGCACTCTACACTAGTAAACCTGATCAAGACTAGTATTGCTGAAAATAATAAACAATGGGACGAAAACTTAAAATACATCAATTTCGTCATAAACAATACTACCAATCAAACGACTGGACATTCTCCCTATGAATTAACATTCGGAAGAACACCCAATATCCCGTCAACGGTCAACACCTCACCTAACCTAACTTATCAGGATCTGATTAGGAAATGGAATAAGAAACGCGAAGAGATCATATACAAAACGCGAGAGAGAATCCAGGTAGAAATGGAAAAGACAAAAAGGAGACTCGACGAAAATATAACTAGAAAACATCCAATATATAAAGCAGGAGATCTTTTCAAAACACTTAACAACACTAAGCAAAATAAATTAGAACCTGCCTGGAAAGGTCCTTTTGAAGTCATAGATTACATCGACAATAACAATCTAAGAATTAGAAATAGAGATAAGATCATTCAAATACACATAGACCAATGTATGCCGTATTTTTCAGATGCTGATACAGACGATAACGCTACTAGCACTAGCTATGATTAGTCAGGCGAATTACACTCTGACGCCTCTTAAAGGGAATGTTTATATAGAAGAACAGTCAAAGGTTCACCTTTACCACGAAACATGGAAACTTGTTATGGGGATAAATTTTGCTTCAAATGACCAACGACTTACTGCTATCGACACCACTATTAGATTAGCTGAAACAGCATGCAATAACGAATGTCCACCTATGTATGATGTACGTCTAGTTAGGAATCGATACAATAGATTAAGATACAAAAATACCATCCTCATGAAGCTCTTAGGAAAACAACAAACCAGGCAACGACGAGCATTGGCCGACTTCGTCGGAGATATTTCAAAAACATTATTTGGAACCCTCAAAGAAAATGATCTGATTCAAGTAAATGCTGAGTTTGATAAAGTTTACAGTGACAATAAGAATATAGCTACCGTGTTGTCAAACCACACAAAAATTCTTAAACTCATCTTGGATTCCTCATCAGTCAATCACAAGGAGCTACTAAACAATCTAAATAGCGAGGGACAACTAGCTGGAAATCTGAGCATAGGAGTGAACGCTATATCCAGAGGCAGCTTTGTTAACAGCAAGTTGTTAATAGCCGTAATTATGATAGACGAAACCAACGAAGATATCGACACGGCAATTGATTCTATCAATGACGGCAAACACGGAGTAGTACGCCCACAATTGCTCACACCAAAGATCCCGAAGGAAACTATCCGAGAGTTCGAAGAAAGACTAAGAACGAGATATCACTTCGAAGCCGAAGAAAGCAACTACCAGCACATCACCGACATTAGCCATCTGTCCGTAGCAATCATTAAAGGATTGTTTACATACGTTGTCACAATCTAAGCGCCTTATGAAAGCATAACTAGATAATTCTTGCAGCTTCTTGACCTCGTTTCTAAGAAGTGTGAATAAAACAAGTGAATTTAAGGTACGTACATACTGCAAATTAGTTTAGAACTACCCTGCGATAAAGAATACAAGTGTTAAAATTATGAGAATAAGGTCGGTGTTGATGTGTCTACCTTTTTAGTAGATAAACATCCGATTTCAACACATAGTAATCTGCCATTTACATGCTTTGTACATATTTTCTGAAAAACAAGCGACTACTAAAACTGAAACAAATAGCTCTTCGTTATGGACGTGAGACTCTTATATCGCAAAACAAATGAATACCGTGTCTAAATACACAACAAATCGCTAATAAGTGACCTCGTAATGTATTCAATTGTTTCACAATCTAAGCGCCTTATGAAAGCATGTCTAGATAATTCTTGCAGCTTCTTGACCTAGTTTCTCACGTCGTTTCTAAGACGTGTGTATAAAACAAATGAATTTAAGGTACGTACGTACTGCAAATTAGTTTAGAACTACCCTGCGAGAAAGAATACAAGTGTTAAAATTATGAGAATAAGGTCGGTGTTGATGTGTCTACCTTTTTAGTAGATAAACATCCGATTTCAACACATAGTAATCTGCCATTTACATGCTTTGTACATATTTTCTGAAAAACAAGCGACTACTAAAACTGAAACAAATAGCTCTTTCTTAAAGAGATAAGACTCTTATATTGCAAAACAAATGAATACCGTGTCTAAATACACAACAAATCGCTAATAAGTGACCTCGTAATGTATTCAATTGTTTCACAATCTAAGCGCCTTATGAAAGCATGTCTAGATAATTCTTGCAGCTTCTTGACCTAGTTTCTCACTTCGTTTCTAAGACGTGTGTATAAAACAAATGAATTTAAGGTACGTACGTACTGCAAATTAGTTTAGAACTACCCTGCGAGAAAGAATACAAGTGTTAAAATTATGAGGATAAGGTCGGTGTTGATGTGTCTACCCTTTTAGTAGATAAACATCCGATTTCAACACATAGTAATCTGCCATTTACATGCTTTGTACATATTTTCTGAAAAACAAGCGACTACTAAAACTGAAACAAATAGCTCTTTCTTAAAGAGATAACACTCTTATATTGAAAAATAAATGAATACCGTGTCTAAATACACAACAAATGGCTAATAAGTGACCTCGTAATGTATTCAATTGTTTCACAATCTAAGCGCCTTATGAAAGCATGTCTAGATAATTCTTGCAGCTTCTTGACCTAGTTTCTCACGTCGTTTCTAAGACGTGTGTATAAAACAAATGAATTTAAGGTACGTACGTACTGCAAATTAGTTTAGAACTACCCTGCGAGAAAGAATACAAGTGCTAAAATTATGAGGATAAGGTCGGTGTTGATGTGTCTACCCTTTTAGTAGATAAACATCCGATTTCAACACATAGTAATCTGCCATTGACATGCTTTGTACATATTTTCTGAAAAACAAGCGACTACTAAAACTGAAACAAATAGCTCTTTCTTAAAGAGATAAGACTCTTATATTGCAAAACAAATGAATACCGTGTCTAAATACACAACAAATGGCTAATAAGTGACCTCGTAATGTATTCAATTGTTTCACAATCTAAGCGCCTTATGAAAGCATGTCTAGATAATTCTTGCAGCTTCTTGACCTAGTTTCTCACTTCGTTTCTAAGACGTGTGTATAAAACAAATGAATTTAAGGTACGTACGTACTGCAAATTAGTTTAGAACTACCCTGTGAGAAAGAATACATGTGCTAAAATTATGAGGATAAGGTCGGTGTTGATGTGTCTACCCTTTTAGTAGATAAACATCCGATTTCAACACATAGTAATCTGCCATTGACATGCTTTGTACATATTTACTGAAAAACAAGCGACTACTAAAACTGAAACAAATAGCTCTTTCTTAAAGAGATAAGACTCTTATAGTGCAAAAACAAATGAATACCGTGTCTAAATACACAACAAATGGCTAATAAGTGACCTCGTAATGTATTCAATTGTTTCACAATCTAAGCGCCTTATGAAAGCATGTCTAGATAATTCTTGCAGCTTCTTGACCTAGTTTCTCACGTCGTTTCTAAGACGTGTGTATAAAACAAATGAATTTAAGGTACGTACGTACTGCAAAATTAGTTTAGAACTACCCTGCGAGAAAGAATACAAGTGCTAAAATTATGAGGATAAGGTCGGTGTTGATGTGTCTACCCTTTTAGTAGATAAACATCCGATTTCAACACATAGTAATCTGCCATTGACATGCTTTGTACATATTTTCTGAAAAACAAGCGACTACTAAAACTGAAACAAATAGCTCTTTCTTAAAGAGATAAGACTCTTATATTGCAAAACAAATGAATACCGTGTCTAAATACACAACAAATGGCTAATAAGTGACCTCGTAATGTATTCAATTGTTTCACAATCTAAGCGCCTTATGAAAGCATGTCTAGATAATTCTTGCAGCTTCTTGACCTAGTTTCTCACTTCGTTTCTAAGACGTGTGTATAAAACAAATGAATTTAAGGTACGTACGTACTGCAAATTAGTTTAGAACTACCCTGCGAGAAAGAATACAAGTGCTAAAATTATGAGGATAAGGTCGGTGTTGATGTGTCTACCCTTTTAGTAGATAAACATCCGATTTCAACACATAGTAATCTGCCATTGACATGCTTTGTACATATTTACTGAAAAACAAGCGACTACTAAAACTGAAACAAATAGCTCTTTCTTAAAGAGATAAGACTCTTATATTGCAAAACAAATGAATACCGTGTCTAAATACACAACAAATGGCTAATAAGTGACCTCGTAATGTATTCAATTGTTTCACAATCTAAGCGCCTTATGAAAGCATGTCTAGATAATTCTTGCAGCTTCTTGACCTAGTTTCTCACGTCGTTTCTAAGACGTGTGTATAAAACAAATGAATTTAAGGTACGTACGTACTGCAAATTAGTTTAGAACTACCCTGCGAGAAAGAATACAAGTGCTAAAATTATGAGGATAAGGTCGGTGTTGATGTGTCTACCCTTTTAGTAGATAAACATCCGATTTCAACACATAGTAATCTGCCATTGACATGCTTTGTACATATTTTCTGAAAAACAAGCGACTACTAAAACTGAAACAAATAGCTCTTTCTTAAAGAGATAAGACTCTTATATTGCAAAACAAATGAATACCGTGTCTAAATACACAACAAATGGCTAATAAGTGACCTCGTAATGTATTCAATTGTTTCACAATCTAAGCGCCTTATGAAAGCATGTCTAGATAATTCTTGCAGCTTCTTGACCTCGTTTCTCACTTCGTTTCTAAGAAGTGTGTATAAAACAAATGGATTTAAGGTACGTACATACTGCAAATTAGTTTAGATCTACCCTGCGATAAAGACCAGAAGTGTTAAAATTATAAGAATAAGGTCGGTGTTGATGTGTCTACCCTTTTAGTAGATAAACAACTGATTTTTTTTTTCGTGAGGAGGAAAAATGGCGAAATCTTTTATAGACGTTGTACAGGACTCTCCTAGGACAGGTCTAGGCCTACCTGTTAAAACCAGAAAACCCCCTCTCAGAACCAATACACCGCCCGCGGAACCGCCTTTCGGCTTTAAACTTCGCGGGCAGTTGGTTTCAGCTTAAAGTCGCATACGACTCTTCCGTATCCGTTCGCCCGGGACTCCCATCCGCGGGCACACGCCCGTTAGGCAGGCCGGCTAGCCGCGTTAACCAGGGGAGGAATAGGAAAATTCCTCCCCCGGTCGACGCGAACAGCCAAGTCCGCCCAAGACGCAGGACCGCGGGTCTACGGCCCGATGCGATTTCTACTGGCCCCCGTTGTTTCCGTGCTCTTCACGCCCATCGAGCTCCCCCGTCTTCATCACCAGGGTGACGAATGACTCGATAAGAATCCATATATGTTCAGACTGGAGCATGAGAGAGACCATCGTGTCAGGAGTGAGTTGTGCGTCCACTGCCCGATCGATAGCCTCTCTTTCCACGCCGCACCCTCACAGACAAAGAGTGTGTGCTCTGCATTTTCCACAAGGGAACCGCAGTAGCGACATGACTTATCGTCTCTTCTCTTGAAGCGCTTCAAGTACGCATTATAGCAGCCATGGCCTGAAAGCGCTTGCGCCAGGTAAAAGCCAACTTGACCGTGCTTTCTATCCAGCCAGGTGGCGAGCTCCGGGATCATATGGTGTGTCCATCTCCCGGATTGGTCACCATGCCATCTCGTCTGCCATTTCTCGACGAGTCTGCGCCTTCCATCCTTGCGGATGGCTTCCTTCGCGCGAGCGATTTCCTGCAGGTTTGTTAAGCAAGTGATCTCCTTACGGAGCTGAAAGGTCTCTTTCCTTTCCTCCGCCAATAAATCTGTTGGTGGGACACTCGCCAGGACCAGCACAGCGCTCGTCGACATAGTTCGGTATGCTGAGACAATTCTCATCACCACACCTCTCTGTGCCGAGAACAGCTTCTTCAGGATAGCATGGTTGTTAAGGGCACTTGTCCAGATCGGAGCTGCATACAGCAGCTTCGATTTTACCACGCTCGCCAAAAGCCTTCTGTTAGCTTCCCTAGGGAGGCCCCGCATTGGATGGCTTTGGCAGTCGCGATCTGCAGGTGTTCACCGAAGCTAAGCCTTTGATCCAACTGCACACCCAGGTACTTAATGCTCTTTTTCCACTTGATTTCATGTGCCCCGAGAACGATCCTCGGGTATTTGAAGGATCTCCTGTTTGTGACCAGCAAAGCCTCGGTTTTTTCAGGGGCCATTTTCAGGCATCTGCTATCCAACCAACGCTTTGCCCGTCACAGACTGTAATTGATCCTCAGCTCCAGGATTTCGACGTCGTCAGCGGCAATAAACAACCGATTACAACACTTAGTAATCTGCAATTAACATGCTTTGTACATATTTTCTGAAAAACAAGCGACTTCTAAAACTGAAACAATTGGCTCTTGGTTAAGAAAACGAAACTCTTATATTGTAAAACAAATAAATGCCGTTTCGAAATTGACAACAAATGGCTAATATGTGAATTCGTAATCATCCTTGCAGCCTAATGACCTCGTTTCTCACTTCTTTTTAGCAACTGTGTATAAAACAAAAGACTATTAGGTAGCTACAGTAGTATTTTGTCCAGTTTTCCGATATCTTCTTATGCAGGGTTGCCACAAGTCATGTGCACAGATGAGAGGAGAAAAAAATTTGATCGTCGCGTATCAATTATTTATACTTGGGATCTACATTTTTGGTTTAATGTTTATGATGTTTTAATAATTTTCAAGGTTTGTTTATAAATTTCACATTGATATCCGTCACCACTCGAGGGTTTTGTCACGACTTTGAAAAATTATGCTTAATTAAAAAACATTATATTTTTTATCCATAATTTTGTTTGATTTAGACGTCAGCGAAGAGAAAAGAACATTTGTAAATGATGTAGACAAAATAAAGAAGTTGTAACAGGGTGGAGCCGGTACAGAATACTTTAAGGTTACTATTCTGCTTCCTTCATCGTGTGTTAAAAGTCGGGGGGCGGGGGATTTCTATATTCTGTAGTATTGTTGTTCTTTGCATGCAGAAACCTCTTATTACCAGTATATAAATTGTTTTAAAAAAAATATACTAAACACAAAAGATGTATTTTTTTATGCTCTATAATTCCTATTTGAAATATTTTTTCCTAATTTTCACTATTTACAGAAATAAATAGAAAAAGCCATGATTTTATTGGTTTTTTATGGTTTTCATGATTAAATTCGAATTTGCACCAATTTTCACAATCATATTCTTAATTAGCGCGTAAAAATACATTAGTATACGGAGTCCGAATACAATCGGAGTTACACTCTTCTCGGAAGTTTATCTATGTTTCAGACAAAAGTTTCATTGCACAATACAAGGTCATTCTAGTCACGTTACGTTGATTCGCTGATAAAAAGACCGTTATTATTTTTTTTTTTTTTTTTTTTTAAGAAAAGAGATGGAAATGGATTTACGCACGTATGCGTGGGACTCAACCAATCCGTAATACCATCTAAGCCACACCTCTACTTTTCTTGTGCCACTTTTCGGGAGACCGCACATAATTCAAAAAATTTAAGAGTCAACCGCAGTCAACCAATTTTAGTACGTCTTCTCGGGCCGCTAGATGTTACCGCATTGTAAATTCTAAATGCGGCAAGTCCACCTATAAGTACCGTCGACGACAAGATCTTAAAGTCGTCGTTTCTAAACCCGTACTCTTTAAGGTCTGCGGACGAGCTTCATGCCCATACCCTTTTCCAACTGATACTGAAGGAAGTGAGGATGACGTCTCTACGTTGGAGACCAACTTTTTGCCCGGCCAGTGCAGCTACTTCTGCATTTTGTGGGTAGTAGCGGACTTTGTTGCGATGAGCATTACGTAAATCAAACTGCTCACTAACAACTAGTGCATCAACGATCAAAACCCGATCATCCTTGCTAGCAAGAATGTCAGGCTTGCTAAGACCTTTCCCGTCCATAAAATCCGGCCCTGCAACTCCGATCATGATGCCTTCCTCGAGAAATTCGCGTTTTGGTTGGTAATACGCTAATTCTCAACCGACAGGAGTTAATGAAGTACCTGACAGTCAAGAATTTTGTACCATCAGTCACCCATCCATGTTGACCTGGTGTTCTAGCCGACTCCTTTAGGCCACGTCCGTCCATTGAATTGTGACGTTTGGTAGCCCTGAGTCCATGGATGTCTTGCAGTGACTGAAGGCGACTGCCTTGATCTACGCGCCTACGCTCGCACGCAGCAATCTCTCTCTTAAGGAATGCATCAATACCAGTTAGATGTTCACAGGTTCTTATTTTCTCCGGGGTGTTCTTCAGAAGTAATGGTGCCAACCACTGCATAGAGGTTATCTCCAAACCAACGTCCTGAACTATCAAGTGGAAATACGCATTAGAAACGTCATGTGGCAGGTTAAGCCACTTCCTACAGGTTTAACACCAAAGGGCGAAAAGCTGTTGTTGTGGCTGAAGAGGTGCTTTCGTTAGCACCTGAAGATCCTCCCCTATTACTTTAATAGGCTTGATCTTCTTTCGCCCTGCCCAGGTGAACACAACACCAAGGTACCTCTACTCCTCCGTTCTAGTCAGGGCACGCAGATGTCTACCACTCACTTCAAAGCGCGTTCTTATGTGGACCGTGTTCTCTTTCTCTCTTCCTGATAGTAGGAAGCCCAGCGTGAAACTTTTGTCAACGTTAATTGACATTCCACAACTGGAGAGAAACGCAATTAGTTCTTCTATTAGAAAGCGCAGGCCTGCGCGTTTTGATCCATAAGTGTTAATATCATCCGCAAAGACAGAAGAATTTGTGGTCTTTTCTCCGACCTTCACACCCACTTCGTCTGGCAGGGCTTGTAAAGTCCTGAGAGTCACTAGATAGAATAGAGGCGAAGAAAGTTGATCTCCTTGCCTGACTCCCTGACGAGGATAAATCCGGTCCGAAGACCAGCCCATACCTTGCAGAATCGTATAACCTGTACCGTATAATCTCTCCAGATACTCAACAAACTGCGGTGGTACTCCAGACGAACTCATAGACATCAACAGGGCTTCATGCGAGACAGATGGAAATGCCTTGGCAACATCTAAAGAGGCCATATACAGAGGCTTAAAAGACAGATATTGTTGTCTTAGGGTCATGTCCAGCTGAGAGACATTGTCTAAACAGCCGTCTACATCCCTAAAACCTCTTTGCCTTTCATCGATGTCAAACGCCTTGGCTATTCTCGCTGCAGGCACTTGATGGAACGCTCGCACAATCTCTGATGAATTCGTGAATGGCCTGTATTTGGACAGATCATCTTCAAAACCCTTTTTGGGAATGAAAATGGTCTTTGACGCCATCGGGGATTCTGTCAGGCTTCCACACCACATGAAGAGATTAAACAGACGAAGCAAGACGACTTTCGACTTCTTCGCAAAGTCTTTGCCGGAAAGAGCATCAGGCCCAGCTGCTGTTGATGCTGATATCCGACACTGTGAAATGTCTTCCTCAGTGATCGGAGCCCACAAGTCCGTTCTAATTGCCTCAGAACACTGCATATCTGGACATGCGTCTGTAGATCGTTCAAAGACGCTTCTCCAATAGAGTAATCGGTAAGTTACCGAAAGTTAAGAAACTTTACTCAAAATTGCTTTGCCATGACTAGATAACTCTCGGCAACCATCCAATCACGTTCTAACACATCCGTTACGGCAGAACTACACATTACGGTCATCTTGTGATGTGCAAATATTTTGCAACATCACATCGTATGAATACCAATGATATTATCGGTTATCCATCATGCTACGCCGTCTTTGTACTGACGTACTACCCGACTTGCTTTGAACTAACGTATTCCCTCTCTGGGCGTTCTTCTCTGTGTGGACACGGATGTGGTGTTGTTGAACATCCTCCAGCAGGCTAATCCACAAATTAGGACCTGAGTTGATACCGTTTTAAGGTCTTGTTTTACCAAGCCCCAAGCGGTCAGGTCTGTAGCGGCTTGCTTGGCCCACACTCCTTTCATGTTTAGTGTGGCTTTTGTGTACACTATGGTTGCGTTCGGCCATAGGCTGTCCACTTAAGCAGATATTCCTGCATTTTGGCTATAGTAATTTCTCTTGGTTATGTGAGCTCTTCATAATTCGAATTGCTCACCTACCACTTCAGCATCCACAACCAATGCTGTTGGTTCTTTGAATGCCACGATATCCGGCTTCCTGAAGCCATCCTCAGTCTGAATGCGTGGTTCCTTCTGAACCACGTAGCCTTTCCCTCGTAGTTTCGCTGCTACATATCTGCTCACTGCAACATGCCTTTGCACTCGAGTCAGATGTGAGCGAAAACAAACTTGGATCACATGATGCAGAGTTTCGGATGCATCGCATCTTGCTCTGCATCGTCGATTTTTATGCCTTCCTCTAGAGGTTCGCGCTTTCGTTGGTATAGCGCCTATTGTAAAGCGACAGGAATTTATGAAGTCCCTGGCGCTCGAGAATTTTGTACCATCACCAATCTATGAGTGTTGACCAGCCGTTTCTCTCGACTCTTTGAGCCCTCTTGCATCCACTGAGTTGTGAAGCTTGCTGGCCCACCAGTCATTAATATCACTCATGGAGTTAAGTGTGGTTTCATGATCTAAGAGTCTTTGTTGGCAGATCATGACCTCCTTTTCGAGGAAGGAATGGGCATTCACATTTAGAATACCCATCATCGCCTCAAGTCTTGTTTTCCTCATTAATGGCGCAACCCACCTCATCGCCGGGATTCCCAAACCTCCGTCTGAAATTGATGCATGCACATATGCATTCGGCACGTCATGTGGCAGGTTGAGCCATCTCCTTACCGCTCCCCTAACCTTCTTGTCCGCACATTTCATTGTGCCTAACGTGACGTTGCCGAGTGCCAGTTGATGGTATGATTTGGGCAGCACAATTGTGCGCAGAGCGAACAGCCATTGTTGTGGCTTGAGAGCACTGTGTGTTAAACTCTCTAAGTCCTTTTCTAGGACTTCATTAATCTTAATTTTCGCTCTGCCAGCCCATGTAAAGGGCAGCCCAAAATATGTCCATACATCACTTCTTGTCATTCTGCGCAGGCTTCTTTCACCCACTTTAAACTTCCTCTCTACGTCAATGGTGGATATTTTGTCCTTCGGTGATGGTCTGAAACCCAATGTGAAGCTTTTTTCGATGTTAATTGACAAGCCACATTAGGTTAGGAATTCCACCATTTTATTTAGTAAAGCTTGTAATCTTCTGGGTGTTGTTCCATACAGGTTTACATCATCCACAAAAGGCTGATGCGTTTGTGGTTTGATCTCCGATTCTGACGCCTACCTCTTTGGGTAGCGCTTCGAGGATTCTGTGTGTAAGCATGTTAAATAAGGGCGCAGATAGTGGGTCGCCCTGACGCACTCCTGTTTTCGGTGTTATTTCATCGGAGATCCATCTTTGCCCCTGCAGTATGGTGTAGCCCTGTCTATATACAAGCTCCACATAACGTAGAAATTGCTGTGGTACTCCGCACCATCTCATCGCTTCGATCAATGCCGGGTGAAATACTGACGGAAAGACTTTTGCTACATCAACTGATGCCATATACAGAGGTTTGAAGCTCTGATGTTGTTGCTTCAATATGAAGTCCAGCTGGAAGGTGTTATCGCTACAGCCGTCTATATGACTTCTAAATCCCCTCTGTCTCGGGTCAATTGATATTGACCTTTCAAGCCTCGCCGCCAAGATCCGATGTAGTCCTCTGACTAGCACAGATGGAATTGTGATCGTCCGGGAAGCCAGTAAGCTGTTTGGGAGCTTTTCGGTCCACAGAATTAAATTAAAGAGACATACCAACATACCTATTGGCATGTTGTCATAATCTCTTCCTGTAAGACCATCCGGTCCTGGGGCCGTTTCTCTTTTGACCTCATTTCTCTGGACCTCCTCCGGCGTTATTGGTATCCAGAGGTCATTTAATTCCTGTTCTGCCTTTTTGAATTCAGGTGCAACTTCGCTATTTTGCGTTAGAACATTCGCCCAATATGGTTCCATGACTTCCCTTCTGGGTTGCCTGGCTTCGGTTGTACCGTCCAGAATGTTCTTAATGCACCTGATTCTATCTCTCTGATATTCTTGCTGAGTAACAGCATACTGCCTCCTACGCTCTTTGCGTTTAGAAAGTTGCCTGCGCACTTGAGGTATTTTTATACTAAGGAATCCCTGCCGTGTTGCCGGTGTTATATGATCGATGTAAAGGGCTATTCTCGTAGCAGTTTGCTCTTTTGTTTGTGTTGAAGTGTCCCCGGCAATCCGGAACAGCTCCTGCATACAATGCTTCTTTACAGTATCATCGAGAGGCGGTGGCTCCAGTGAAGCAAAAAATAAACGAAAGGGATCTTCATCCCTTTCGTCTGGTACGTGATCTTGAAGGAGAAAGCGCCGTCCTCGAGTTCTTCGAGGCCGACTCTGTTCCTGTTGTACCTCTGCTATAGCTTCTACTACCAGAGCCTTATATGCTTGAGATTTACGATGAGATTTTATTGAATCAAGCGTTCTGTCAGAAAACTCCTGAGCAAGCGCGATGTTCATAAATCTCGTGCCTGCTTTTGTTAATTCCGCCTCTCCTCTTGCTATCATCTGCTCTTCCTCTTGAGTCCACCATATGTGTACTCTTGCCACGTCCACCCGTTGGTCGGCGAACTCCGGGTGCTTTTCTCTTCTATGTACCCCCAGACGACGGTTAGTTCCAAAGCTCTTATCACAGCCTGGATAGTCGCATGGTAACTCTAACCTCTCATCATTGGCACCAGCAAGTTGGGCACTTCGGCCAGTATGTCGAAGTGTTCTATCCGAGGCAAGTCTTCGTAATACTGGGTCAATCTGCCTGTCTGACCTAAGGGGTTAGCAAGAGAGTCATAGTTACTCCCGCCGTTTACCCGCGCTTGCTTGAATTTCTTCATGTTGACATTCAGAGCACTGGGCAGAAATCACATTGCGTCAACACCCTTGGGGGCCATCGCAATGCTTTGTTTTAATGAGACAGTCGGATTCCCCTAGTCCGTGCCAGTTCTGAGCTGAGCGTTGAATGGCGGCCGAAGAGGACGACCACGACGGCGGAAATGTCACGGAAACCTCGCGGCAAGGAAGATCCTTGGGAGGCCAAGACACGGGACCGAGCTCAGATTCCGACCCGAGGGTCATTCACCTCGCCCAGGCCCGGCACGTCAGCCAGACCCGCTTCCCGACCAAGCCCGACACGCCCCGCTCCTCAGAGCCAATCCTTATTCCGAAGTTACGGATCCAATTTGCCGACTTCCCTTACCTACATTAATCTATCGACTAGAGGCTCTTTACCTTGGTGACCTGCTGCGGGTATGGGTACAAAACAAGCGCGACACCACCACGTGACCCTCTCCTGGATTTTCAAAGTCCGGGGGAAAGATCTGGACACCGCCGCAACTACGGTGCTCTTCGCGTTCCAAACGCTATCTCCCTGCTATAGGTTTCCAGGGAACTCGAACGCTTATACAGAAAGGAAAACTCTTCCCAGATGTCCCGACGGCGTCTCCAGGTCATTTTGGGTTACCAAGACGAATATTCTTGCGAGAGCCCGAATTGTATGCGGTTCCGCTGCCGGGTTCCAGAATAGGAACCGGATTCCCTTTCGCCCAACGGGTGTGTGTCATCGACAGATTATACATTTGTTGTGCTTTGACTGTGACTAATAACACCGTCATTGACATGAGATTTCTCCTAGCTTTGGGTGGTTATGACCTGCCCGCGGATACCTAGAGAGCTTGCGGAACACACTCCCTGATATTTAAGCGAAACTCACCCGCATCCGCAAAGGCGGGAAGGCGAGTGGCACACGAGCTTACTATCTACTTACCCAGTTTACTTCCACCACCAAGATCGCGAACGTAGAAAAACTGGGTCCGGCGTACTATCGAAGCAATATGATCCGATCGACAGACGTCCATTGGACCGGTCAGGTGTTCACTGGTATGAAAGCCAGTGAAGGAGCCAAGTTAGCTATGCTTGACCCACACAGCTCGTTACCCCAGAACCTCTCTACCTGCGAGCCCCATTTCAGGGGTGCTCGCAAGGCAGTACAGGCATCCAGGGCTGGGCACCGAGTAGGTCACAAGCACGTTGCCCAGCGAGTACCACAAGGACGTTCAGCTCTCATTTTGCACAAAAGTGCACCTGAAAAGCGCCTTGGCTATTCGTTCAAAATGGGTGCTAAGTGGGGTACAGGGTACACCACCCGGTGCAGCGCCTAAACCATCCACCAGAATATAGGGACTATAATAATAATAAATCTTTCGTTTTCAAGTCGCTGTTTAATCTCCAGTTTACTTCCGCTGTACCTTTTCTTCAGACATACCAGCAGTCATTTACCTCGTACTCATGTTTCCTCCTTATCAATTTTCCACTATAATATTTAGTTACCGGTAAATTTGAATTCTTTTCCAAAACATTTATCACCTGTTTTCTATTACAACTACTTACTTACTCCAATTTTTTTCTTACAGTTTAACATGACTCTTTTCCCTATCTAAGTGCCTTCGTTGTCTAGCTAGGTCACTGTCCGGGATTCGCTTACGACCCTGTAAATATTAGTCAAACAGAGTTCCGAAAGTCTGGTATATATGTTCTTCAGATTTACATGCTTACCCACACCTCTAGGGTGTGCCCAGGGAAGATGAGTGAAGGCGCCTGCCTGGGAGGAGATACCTCCCGGCTCTGTCGCCGTAGCGTTGTTTTGTACTTATTTCCAAAGCAGTTTGCCTTACGGCTCGCACCTCTTCTGGGTAGCTCAGGCTAATCCTGGCTATCTTTCGGAGGGCTGGTTTCTTATTGCTCAGTTACTCCTGGCGAATAGGGTTTGTTTCATTGATTTCCTCATTCTCCTTGTCCTTTATTATTGAAACGGTTAGCCCAACTAGGTCTTTATAAATGTCTTGTTTCACTAACCTTTTTTCCCGGTCTGGCCATTAAACTCCTATTTTGCTCACTTTATCATTCGTTGCCTTTCTATGGAGCTCCCATTTTTTACATGTAAAAAGAACATGCGCATGTGATTCACTCTATCCACAGGAACATCTCCCTTCTTCCACCAAACCCATCTCGTTTAATTTAGCTTTAAAGTTTTCTGGACCGACCAAGAATTGCATAGTATAGTAGTTAATGATTATCCACTTCATTTTTAGCCTCTCCTCAACACTAAGAAAGAATCTGTGAGTGATGTGGTCCGAAGATCTCGCACTCCATACTTCGTGCTACTTCTGAAAGAGGCATGCCCTCATAACTATTTTGGCTCTATGTGCTTCTTCTTACTATAATTACCTCCTTCGCTTGGTCGGTAGGTAACTCCTTTTATCATAAAGGATATCCCGTTTCTTATTTTGTACATCAACATTCGCTGTTCTGCCATCAGGTTTATTGGTATTGCACCTGCAGCGACCTATTTATATTCTACTGGCGTAGATCTATATGCTCTTGTTGTGCTTATAAGAGCAAAGCGTAGCGCTAGTTTTAGAGTGCGCCAATCTTTGGTGTTCGCCATATCGTACCATGCTGTTGCAGCATAGGTCACGATTGGGATAAAAAATCTTCTGTAAATTGTTGATAGGGCCTTATAACCCAAGCCCTAGTCTCTTTTGAAGACTCTTCGTAAGTATCCAAAGATGTTTTTACATTTTTATCAGATTTTCCTCATATGAAGCCCAATCTTTAGTCCCATAATCCCACTCTGAAAGTTTACGATTAGATAATAGCTGTCCTTGTCCATTTTCATATTTTAATTTGAGATATGTACGGTTAGTGGTTTGCCTGAATCTAATTCACCCTTGAGTAGCATTATCACCGATTTAGTGGGTGATAGTTCCATCTTGTGCGCCAGGACCATTCCTGGGCGATGTCCATTGCTCTTTGGCCTTCGCTTATCAATTCTTTTCTCGAGTTCCCTTCAATAAGAATAACACTGTTGTCCGCATATGCAACTATCTTTCCATACCCTTCCGTTTTAAGAGCCCGGATCATTCCACGAAAGACTATATTCCATAGGAATAGACCCAGAAGAGAACATTGTGGGTATCCCTTTGTCATTTGTCTCCAAACTTCTCCACTTTCCGTCCTGGGGATCAGAGATCTATTTCTAAGGGAGTCTTGAACCAACCTTAGTATATCTGCAGGACATTCCAGTCTTTTGAGGGCTTCGATAATGTCTGGCCACCAGAGGTTATTAAACGCATTGCTGACGTCCATAAACATTCCCAGGCAATACTTACTGCGGCTCTCCTCAAGATGGTCTCGTAATTTGCAAATGACATCCTCCGTAGATCTTCCCTTTCTAAAGTCATACTGTTCATTGGATAAACTGAGGTCGATAGTTTCTCGTAAGCGGTTTAGGATAATCCCTTCCAGGATCTTTCCCAAAACAGGGAGCAGGTAGTTTGGTCTCTATGACGCTGGCAACGAGATGTACTTATCTGCTGCCTTTATTAGTATCACCACTACAGATTTTTTCCACTCCTTCGGGAAAATTCCCAGTGTCTTGCAGTCATTAAAGATATTATGCAGAATGTTCTCTTGCATTTCACATAATTTCTTTACTACAGGGACCTCGATGGCATCCCACTTTGGGACTTTCTTCAGTTTCATCTTTTTGATTACTGCTGCAATTTCCTGCATTGTGAAGGGTTCCGTTTCCATCTCAACTTCTTTATCTACTCTGCTATACATGTTTTTCCCATGTTCAGCTTGTTCCGGCGAATCTTCTGCTTCGAAGTCTTCCACAAAGAGTCCCTCCAAGAGTGATTCTGCTGAGTCCCTCCAGTTTATGGCTGGAATTCCCCTTTTTTAGATCGAACTAATCACCGTTTTACCACATACTTTGTTGCAGCTAAGTTTTTAAGCGAAACCCCAAGGGTATTTTGTAGCCTCACTTATAAAATGTTCCCAGTCTAATTTTCTATTTTCCCTGGCTTATTGCTTGTATCTAGATCTTTCTGTTAGGTAGATTGTTCTTTTAATCCTTATTCTCGTTTCATCCTTTTGCTTCTTAGCTTTCTGGTACACTTTTCTGGCTCGATAGACTCCTTTTTGAGAGATTTGAGTTCCGATGTCCACCATTTAACGCTGTGCTTTGTGCTTCCTCTTTTCACTGGAATGGCTTCTCTTGAGCCTTTTTAGAGGACCCTGCGTATAAGTCTTATTTTTTGGATTAGTAGCATCTTATCCGGTTGTGCTGGAAATATTTCTCTTTCTGTCATTATCTTCACTTTGTTAGTGAGCGATTCTTCGAATTTATGCCAGTCTGCTTTGTCTATTGTAAATTTTGAGGTCATATGCTTGTCCAATGCTTTTCCTTGTGTTACGTCATTCGATAACTGGAAGGTTATGGCCCTGTATTCGCTTGAGATCCAGCTGTCTTGTACCGACCATTCTTTGACTCCTCGTACTGCGTTATTTGTGGTTAATGTTACGTCTATATTACTCTCTCAACTTGTCATTGCGAAGGTAGAGGGATTCCTTGGTTCATTTAGTACCACCGTGTCCATTTCTTCGATGAGTTGTTCCATTTTTTCTCCTTCCTCATTGAGGATGTCGGAGTGCCACATCGGTGATGTAGACTTAGTGTCTAGACACAAGATTGTCATTTTGCCTTTAAGTGGTCAAAGTATATTTTTGGTATTTTCTATATACCTTTCGATAACTAGGTACAAATCAGTTACGCCGTTGTCGAATTGTGATCTCGAATTTTTCTGTGCAATTTCTGATTCCCGCAGTTCTTATAAAACCTCTTCCTGCATTTATCTGCATAATTTTTATGTCCCATTGTGACCTAGATATCGCTGGCTCTGCGATAATTTTTTCTGCTTATAATATGCTTTAGGGCAGCTTTATATGCAGGACAAGCTTTGTCTTTATCCAAGTTATCCGCCTTCTTCTTCGCTCTTTTACACGTCGGGCACGTCGGTGGTTTGCCTGCCTTTTTCTCAGGGCATTCTATGGCCATGTTACCATTTTAAGCGTAAAACTTGCATATCTTTTCTCTCTCTCTCTCCTTGGTTCTGTCGTCCAGTACTCCTTTCAGGTGAGTATTTCTGGTAGCCGACTTTAAGATTATCGCTCTTAGTCTTCCGACCATGCCCATTATCTGATTGCCAACATCTCTTGATATCTTTCTACTTGGGTCCTTTGAGCAGAAACGTCTGATCTTGTCCACTATGTTTTCGGTTTCAAAAACCATCTTGTCCGCACTTCCTATAGTTTCCATGTATTCTGGGTCTTCTGTCGAGGATTCCAACTCCACTCTACTTCTCTTTGAGCTCCTTTGATGCCATTTAGACTCTTCTAGATGTGCTTCACCTTTCATCTCTTCAGCCACCAGATCTTCTTCATCTTCTTCCAGCTCCTGTTCCATTACTTTATTTAAAGTTTTATCATTCATTTTTGTTCCCACGAATCTGGACGGCATTATAAAAACACACAGGGTGACAAACCGCCATGTCCCTTTGGTCCTTTAAGTTAACGGTTTCGGGGGTCGCCAGCCCCCTAGCGGCCGCACTCACAACAGGGTTTCAGCCCCTCTGCATACTTCCAACACCAAGGAATCCGCCTTAGAAAAATTCCTGTCGACAGGTTTCGAAAAACCTCGGTAGGCCCAGAAGACGAGTGCCTTTAAGAGAAAGTGAGATGTTTGGCAAGACCGACCGGAGCCCAAGGCAAGCGTCAGACGCCGGACGAACCAGTAACCAGCGGGACGACGTGGACAAGTCTCACTCGAGCAAGTTCCACTCTTGTCGCTCTTGTTCTGACATACAGTGCTTTAGTTTTAGTCGACTCTTGCGAGTCACTGGAATCTGACAAAACTTATCTAGATTTATTAGTGCCCGTGTGAACCTTACTGTTTCTCTGTTAAGAGTAACATGTACTCATGGGCTTTACAAGCCACAAGTCTCCGAACACCTATTGCTTATCTTACAGGTGACACAATGCAGAGTTCCTTGCATACGACAAAAACTAGTTCCAGGTAGCTCGTGGAACCAGAAGACGCTTCGCTCTTCACTAGCAGTGAGGGCTTACTTCGGCTTGCTGCCCCAAGAAGTGAATTCACCCTTCCTCTGCTCCACTCTGGATCACTGCGAAGCTCGAAGCCTGCACAGCGGGCACCAAAGAAAGATTCGCCCAACATCTTTAAAAAAGTGAGAGGACTCCACCCAAAGTGAGACACAATACAATACCTCGTTAACCTGCACCTTAAGACGTATGGCCTACTGAGAACAGAATTCAGTGTTGTCATCCAGCACCGAGTGAAGGTATTCCTAGGGTACACAGTTCAGTTTGCATCGAGGCCGTGCAAACTAGCAGTAGTTTCGCTAAACCAGAATATAGGGACAGATTTGTAGTGTAGGCGGGTGGTAACCCGCCCGGGTTTATCTCCAGAACTATCGGCCATACTCCCCGATGTTAAAGCGAAACACACCTGCTTCCGGTAAATTGGAAATAGGTGGGACGCAAGCTTACTATCCACTGCATTCGCATACGCCACCACCAAGGGGGCTCGCTTGGAAAAATTCCCGCCATCAATACGTACCCATCGGCGGGCCCAGAGGACAAGTGCCTCTTGCCAGGAAGTGCAACGTTCAGTAATGCCGGTCCGCGCCCTAGATAAAACCCCAGACTCAGCCCGACCCAGTATCCAGCGGGACGACGTGGACGAGTCGCACTCGAGCTTACGCTCCACTCAGATCGCTCTTGTTCTGACCTACATTTCTGGCTTCTCGTTACGAGAGACTCGTAACTGACGAGCTCAAAGAGCTGTCATCCTCCGACACCTCTTACTTTTGTTACAGGTGACTCCGCGCCAACTTATACGTGCGTCGACAAAACATCCTAACACCTCTACTTTAGAGAGGTGACACAGCACCAACCTCTACGTGCCAGAAAAAACTTCACCCGAATAGCTAGTGGTAACCAGAAGTCGCTCGGACCTTCACTGACAGTGAGGTTATGCTTGACTCCCGTAACGAGAGAAAATCTGCCCATTCATCCTGACCCACCCTGTTGACCTCAGCATGTTGGCCTACTGGGAATGGAACCCAGCGTTTCCCGTCGTAGCACTGAGTGGAAGTATGCTGTCGGTATACCGCAAAGTACTAAGGAGATTACTAACTTTCAGGGCATGGGCCTACTCATGTTCCTCATCCTTGTTCTCGCACAGTACAAATGAGGTACTAACGTTCGGGGGACCAGGCCTACTTGTGTTCCCTTTGCGAGTAGGACCGCCTACTATCGATCACCCGGCCGCCTGCCAGCCCGTCAGCAACAACACCAGGGGATGGCTTCGTCAGCTCCACGACGCGATCCTCTAGCTGTGCGTTGCGGAGAAGCAGGTCACCGATGATACAGTCCATTTCTACAAACATCGCAGTGATGACCGCCATTTGAGATTTATTAATCTTCTTTGTCTCATCGAGACAATAGGCGGTCATCTCTCGCAAAAGTTCGCTCGTCCTCCTTTTCAAGGCGTCCAGAGGGGGAGCACAAGGGGCCACTGGAGGCTACGCAGCCACTGGTTTACCGCCAACAAGTGCAGTCAACCCCGCAGGACCGGTGAAGCGAGGGGCAGGGGCAGGCACGATGTACATGCGCCTCCTCCTCCCACTCCCCAGCCGGAATCTACGTCCTCTTAGGAAAACGCCGACGTTGAGAGGTTGGCAGTTTTGAACAGCTACCTCCCCTTAGACTTGCGCTTGAGCTCAAGTCTCGCCGGATCCTCCCTCGGGACTCTCAGGGTTTCCGGAACTTCCATTGGCTCCAACTTAGTGGAGTCCGAGACACGAGAAGTCGAGGCAGCAACATCTGGCACGCCAGCTAGTGTGGAAGCACCAGCAAGCGCGCCCGACGCGCCACCATCGACTACCGAGGATCCACAACGTGCTTTATTATCGTCCAAAATTTAAAAATTAAAAGTTTATGTATTCATTTCAGGTGAATGTTTTTAAAAATATCTATGAAAGAAAGCTAATATCCTAAATGATATAATTCGTGATTTCAAATTTGTCGTCTGCTTTGCGCCACTTTGACACGAAGTCGACAGAAAGATAATTTTCGATCTTGGCTATCAGCCGGAAGCGTGGATTCAAAGCGAGGAAGTGGAGACACAACGACACGGCGCGCTTGATTGTGTGTGCTCTTAAATGGGAGCGTGGTCGGGGCTGCCAGCTCCTACGCTCTGGGATCACAGTTAGTTATTAGAAGGGTACACACATCAACAGCGACCTTATTCTTGTAATTTTAACACTTCTGGTCTCCATCGTAGGGTAGTTCTAAACTAATTTGCAGTACGTAGCTACCTAATATTAATTTATGTGTCTCAGCCGCGGAAACTCGTTTTTCCGTTACAGCTGAGAGTAAAGGAATGTTGTATATTCCGTTACAGAGGAATACAATGTAGAAATTGAACTGCACATGCGCATATAGTTTTGCAGTGGAACTCAATCTTTTTCTTATTCTTCTTCTTCTCACTTCTTCTTCGTACAGCGTTAGCACCTTACTGGCAAAGCCTTGTACATTTGAACTGCGCATGCGTCTATTAGAATCCATTACTACTACACAAGATCGATAAAATCAAAATGGCCGGGACTAGTCGTGTCATATCAAGTGTAATGACTAGCGCCGCAAACAACTACAATACTAGATTAGATTCCAGTGTACGCATAAAAACTCGTATCCGCACCAGAGTCACATAAAATGGAATACGCGCCAATGAACCCAATTCGGGAAATTGCGAGACTCGCGACAATGCTCGCAGGACTGATCGCGCTTCGGCTTTGTCTCGGTTGCGCCTTGGCTTCGATCTCCTGCGAGCATTGTCGCTCGTCACGCAATTACCCTCGTTGTGCGCCTAGGCACGTAATATATACTATTGTTTTATACACAATTCTTAGAAAAAAAGTGAGAAATGAGGTCAAGAAGCTGCAAGAATCATCTATTCATTCATTCATAAGGCGCTTAGATTGTGAAACAATTGAATATATTACGAATTCACATATTAGCCATGTTTTGTGTATGTAGAACCGGTATTCCTTTGTTTTGCAACATAAGAGTCATATGTCCTCAGCGAACAGCTACTTGTTTCAGTTTTAGAAGTCACCTGTTTTTCAGGAAATATGTACAAAGCATGTTAATTGCAGATTACTATGTGTTGTATTCGGTTGTTTAGCTATCAGTGATCCAAGAACGTGGGAATTGGTGGTCCCCACCACGCTCCCATGAAGGATCGCACACAATCGAACGCGCCGTGTCGGTGTGTCCCAACTTCCGCGCTTCGATTTCACGCTTTTGGCTGTCGAGCCAAGAACGAAATTATGTTTCTGTCAACTTCGTTTCAAAGTGGCGTGAAGGAGACGAGAAATTTAAAATCTCGAATTATATCATTTAAGATATTACCTTTCATTCTTAGGTATTTTTAAAAACATTTGCCTAAAACGAATGTACGGATATTCTATTTTTAATTTTAGGAAGATTTAAACACTTGAAAAATCATTTTCTATTGAAATTTAAAGTCAATTAAGTTTCAAAGTTTTAAAACAAAATATCAATTTCAATATTTTTTAGCTATTCAAATCAAATAATACAATTAAAAAATTGTGTAAAGCATATTATATAATAAGGAACAATAAAATATGATATTGAAGTTTAAAACATGATATATTAAAATACTTGAGCAATACATAAATTATATCCAATTATATACTCGAAATTATACCGTAAAGTTTCATCGCTGGTGTAAGGCAACATTGAAAAAAGTTTCATTCAAATAAAATACTCTAAACACTATTTGAAATACGTAATATTATTCACATATGAATTTCATTATAAAACTGTGAATAAAAGGTTTCAGTATTCAACAAACCAAAATTATATCTAAATTTGCATACGAAATTACATTTTACGATTTCTATTATACGAAACTTCAAAAAAAAACATTTTCAATGTAAACCTAGGGAGGTGAGGGTTCTCGTGTGAACAACGTACCAAAAAAAAAACCAAATCTTCCCATACGATTAGTGAGGGCTGAACTTCATTCGAGTGATTTATGTGATAAGGTTATATGCATGCTAATTTTTTTCATGGGTTTCTTACATTGAGATTACGACAGGTCATACGCAACACTCTTTTTTTAGTTGATTTGGACTCAAGCATTTCTAGTCACTCACCTGGCCGCTTTTATGACTTGCAATAGTAACGTAATGTAATATCAATTACAGCATTTACATAAATCTTAATTGATTCAGAAGTGCCATTTCATTCCTCCTCTTACTTCTGTTTGATAGTAATTACGAATAAAACATTATAGTCAACTATTGGCAAAACAAACGTCCACCGCGGGCTTAGGGGCGCTGCTGCATGAAAACAATCATGGCTGCCGCAGGGCTTCGGCGTTCACGTATTTACTGTTGATCTGAATAGGACTTTTCAAATAACGTTTATCTACAAGTGCTCAAAATGCTTCTGTTGTCGTTAAATACGTTACGCGAGTACGTACAAGCACTGCCTTTACGAGTAAAGTCCTTTTCTTTCCTATGCTTCAGTGAGAATTCCATTTTCACGCTTATATTTATTTATGCACTTGTCACTTATTTTTTATGTTAACTATATACTTATTTGTCAAAAAATTGATTAATTACTGCGTTACACTGTGAGCATCTGGCTTTAGTATAGTATACACAATGTTGCGCGAGCCCAACGGTAGTCATATTGATTAGTTCGCTTGTCGACCACCAGGTCTCGCATTGCAAGTTTGAATTGCCAATAAATTGTAATTAAATGATACAGAAGCGCCTCCCCATTCCTCCCCTTTCTTCTGGTCAACAATAATCTATAATATATCATGATATGGTTACCATAAATTTTGAATAATTCAGAAATGCCTCAGTATTTCTTCCTTTGCTTATAGTCAACAATAATTTCTTCAAAATGCAGTAATATTGTCATTATTATAAATTTCAAATAATTTAGAAGCGTCACCCCATTCGTCCCCTTGCTTCTAATTAACAGTAACTTCAATTAAGATGATAATATTGTAACTACAAGATAAATTTCGAATAATTCAAATGCACCACGCCATTCCTCCCCTTTCTTTTGGTTCGCAGTAATTTCATAGACAATAATATTTAGAAAAAAATTGATAATTTAAGATGTACTTACAAGTTACACATGCAAAAATCGAAGTTTAAGAATAAAGTTTTGTCAGGAAAGCCTTTACGATCTTTTATTTATCAATTTTTAAAAATTTATCAAGTTATTTTTGCCCGATTTGGTCAAAAATTTCGCTTTTCGATTCTGATTTTAAATTTAAAATCTGCAATTTCTAATTATATCAATTTCCTGAATTTTGTAAAGGCAACTTTGCCCTATTTTAGACCAAATTGTCCTTTCAAAATCTACGTGTGGGTCACACGAAGGGTGAAAATTTCGCGAGCTTTTATTCTTTATTTTAAGAGTGAGAACAGCAAAGAAACTCACGATTTTCAGTTTTTCCGAATGAGCAAAATAAAACGGTGGAATCGTCGGATATATTGCCCGTGATATTTGATTTTTGAGAATCTAAAAACCATAAAAAAAACTTCAATTAGCAACCACCAAGATTTCGCGCAGTTGCGCCTTCAAATACACGGTTTAATTTTTGGGTTTTCCCTACATCTGAAAATAACATTATGGTTGACTTCCAGGCTCATTTCAACTTCAATTTAGTATACTTTACATTCATGTTTCCCACCCTGCGAAACTCCAAAAGACAAAAAATTTTATTTATCGACCCACATTGAAAATTAAAGAAATCTTCCAATTTACGGCATCAGAGCCCTGTAGTGACTAGAAGCACTCTGGCTTACACTTACAGGTATTATCATCATGTGCACAGGAAGATGCGTTCAACTTCTTAATTTTCAAAGAACAACAAAAAAAAATATCCTCCCGCAAAATACCCGTAATACCGGCGGATTCGTGTTCCGATTCTCTGAAGGTAAGGAAGAACGTTTCACTAGTAAAGTGCCCTAAGGGGCTACGGCACTAGATCCACAATTGATTTCATAAAACTAAAATAAAGTAAAGAAAATAGGAAAAACGAGAATGTTGTCTCCCAGGTAAAGCGCCCCGAAAGGCTACGGCACCTGATCAACAAATGAACTCGCAAGAGTCAAAAAAAAAAAAATATAAAATATTTTGCCTCACAGGTAAAGTGCCCTAAGGGCTACGGCACCTGATCAACAATTTTAGTTAAGAAAGAAAAATATTCTTAAAAGGAGAGCAACGTTCCCAATTTCTCACTCTGAGGTGAGTCAACGGGTACTAGTTGCTCAAGAATTGGAGGACGAATCCGCTTAAATCAGAATAAAATTTATCCCCTGGTAACCCGCCGATGTCGGAAATAACTACCGAGAAAAAACCCAGACTAAATTTTAAAACAAAACGCGCCTGAGACAAATAAAATAAAAAACACCAAAAATAAAAACCGGAGCCTGTAAATCCCTATCTGAAAAAGGGGACGGGGAAACATACACGATTAGATTCTCTAATAGTCAGGTGCGGTGATGCTAAAATGCACGTCACCTGACTATGAGCTCTAACCTGAGATATCGTCCAGAAAAAGAAATCGCCGCGACGAGCGACAAGTCCTCACCTTTTGCAGGTGCGGAACCGGACTGATTTTCGAGGATCTGCAATCAAGCACATCGCCTCGGATTTCCACCTCTCAATCAATTTCCCCCCTTAATTAACTTGCGCGCGCCTGAATTAACGACCGCGATTACGTGCAATTATATTAATAAATTAAGATTTTTATACACGATGTTTTCCCCCTTTTTGCGACCGTTTTCGGGTTGGAAATCGGTATCAGGAGAAAGCTGGCATTTTCGCGATCATAATGGCGTTCTTCAAATTCCAAATCGTTGGATATTTCGTCTTATAGAAGTGTTCAAAAATTGGTATGCGTTGATAAGAGAAAGCATGCCACGCGACGACGAGGAGAAAGCCTTTCCCCCATCTCACCTCCAGCTTGGCGCGTTTGAACGTTGATAGAAGATTCAAAATCTCCCAAGAAAGATTGAAGAGATTACTATTACATGCTGAGAAGTCTCAAAAACAAAAATGAGCATTTAAATAAGGGAAATGATCAGATGGTCACGCATTGTTCAGTTGCAAATTTGGCATTTTGCTGATTTTTTTACCAGTCGAGATTATTTTCAAATAATCAATGCTAACCTTTTGTCATTTCTTGTTCAAATTGTAACTATACTTGTTTATTGTATTTAATATTAACTAAATTTGCCACGTGACAATAGTTATCTTCATTTATAATATTTGATTATTTATGTCTTTTCATGATGCAATGATAATTCTGTTTATTTATAATTGTTGTATTTGCATAACTATTTATTTCTATTTATTAGCAATAATTAACAAACCTATAAAAACTAACAATAAAAAAAATATAAAAGAAATGTAAGCAAGGGACGCCTATCCAGCGATCATGCATTATGCTGCTTGACCTGGGTGATTGGTAGTGTGGCAGCAACCACAGGTTAGTGTGGCGCTCGCTGGGAGTACGAACGAAAATGTCTGTGAAAACCAGACTACCTCGTTCTCGTCGCGTTCACTTCCGGTTTGGAAGTAAATCATTAATTGCTGCTCGAATACTGGATCATACCTCGCAATTCTTTTGTGCGAGTCTCGTGGGAATCTACTTGTTCTTAAAGTGGCCTTAGTTTCGCGGATTTTACCCCCGTTTCGTCACAAAAGGCGGATACTCGGGGCTAGGCCGTCTCAAAACATTACCATGCATATAACCTTATCACATAAATCACTCGAATGAAGTTTAGCCCTCACTGAACGTACACGGAAAAAACAGTATAGCTGTTCGACCTATACCGGTATATAGTGTCTCGACCCATGTGGTATAGGTGAGACAACTATACTAGTTTGTCGCGCGACCTATACATTGCTTCGCATGCATGCGACTCTAACCTCGAAATGAGAAAGAAGTGTCATTTTTTCGAGGCATTTTTTCGAAGCGTTTGTCGGTTTGTTCGGAGCATTCTTTCCTTCTTTGAAAGATCATTTTTGCGTATCGCGTATTGTTTCATTAGACGTGAAAATTCACAAGAGCGATGACAATGGCATAATATTTTGTTTACGATCGCTATACAAAGTATTGTCATATCAACGAACTTGTATAGCTGTCTCACCTATACTCGTATAGTTCTCAGGACCATACCGTAGCATTGGTCTGATAGCAATATTTTCTGGTTCTGATGACCAAAATATAGTTCTCTCAGCTATACTGTTTTTACAGATTCACTGACTTACTCTTATTTTCTGACGTTACGTTATATTAATTTAATTATGATTTTATCATGATTTGCCATCCATTTCAGTGATTTTATTTAAATTAAATATTTTCTACTTAATTTTTTAATTTATATAATTGAGTCACGTATTATAAAAAATTTACAAAACTATTTTATTCGAAATAAATATTTCATATATATATTTCATATAATAGAAATCGTAAATTATAATTCCGTATGCTGACAATTTTTAAATGCTATCCTGAGAGGTTCTTTTTCTCCCTGAAGAAGGCCATTGTCCTATACCTAATTCGAGACAGCTGTGTTGTAAGAGTCACCACGGTTTTCGTGATCTATGATTTTTTTCTTATTTTAAATATTTATTATAAATTAGATGGTTGAGCTGAAATTTTTATGATATTTAAAATGGACATTTTCATTAATTTACTAAAGGGTTTCCCAATAAGGGTGATATGTTTTGAAATTGAAAAAAAAACACTGAATATTCATTCGGAATTGATCGAAATCTTTTTTATTATATTGGATATTCTATGCCATTTATGATTTAAACAATATATCGGCCAAATGTCCCCCGAGACTTGAGCCAAAAATGCGCCTCATCAGAAAAGATGATTTTTTGATGAAAATTGGGATGATTTTCAATTGATTCCAGAGCCCAATCCGCGAACTCCCGACGCAAACGATGGTCATTAGGCTTCAGTTCTTGGGCCAGAATCATCTTATAGGGATGCAGGCCAAGATCCAATCGCAAAATACGCCAGGTAGTCATCCTGGACAGGCCCAATTCCTGAGATCGGCGTGGCACGGACAATTCGCGGTTTTCCTCGATACTGGCCTGTACGGCGGCTATATTCTGTGTAGAACGTGCGGTACGCATACGATTTTTAGGCTTAGTATCCAATAGAGTAAATTCACTCTCCAACTTATCGATTATTCGACGAATTGAGAGCGCGGATGGAGCAGAATGACGACCATATTTTGCACGATATGCTCTTTGAACACCGACAAAACTTCTCGAATTTTGATAAAATAATTGGACAATTTCCAAACGTTGTGGAAACGTGAAACTACTCATGATTAAATGGCAAACCTTACTGATGACAACTGACAGCAGACGTCAAAAATTTCAGTTCAAATGAGCCCGATAGGGACATTCAAAATCATATCACCCCTATTGGGAAACCCTTTATTATATTCTGTATTATGTTGGCGCGTATAGCCCGTTAGGCCAAGCTAGCGCTGTTGTTCAGGCATATGTGGCAAAGTTGCATTGCATACTTGTTGATTTTAGTAGAATAAAGAGATTTCACAACGCTGTGAAAGGATGAAATTCCCGAAATTACAACCGAGTATTGTTACTGGAAAGAGAATTATTTTAATAAAATGTAATTATTGAAAAAAGTCAAATTCCCTAATCATTTAAACTTTAATTTAATCAACATATACGTCGAATCTGATATGTGAACCTATAATATCCCGGCATTTCTCGTGAAACCTCCTCCTCAAATTTTTTGGTTACGAAGCCTGCAAAGACTTAGAGGTGAATCATTAACTAGTGAAAATAGATAGGACATGTCTTACTTATCCGATCGCGACCTTTCTTTTTATCATAATAATTAATATTTAGGATTAGAAAAACGTTTCCAAGTCCTTTTGCTAATTTACTTATGGTTTGAACTCGATGTCTCAATATTTTCCTGGAACTTTGTAAAATACAACAGAAAACGAGGAAGAATGTCTGTAAACTTCGTTTGAGTGAAAATTTTACAAAAAATTCTGCAGTTAACTGGAATTGTCGATAAGTTTTCGAATTTTTAAAAAGTTTTTCCTAAAAAAAGTTTATAGGCGGGCTTCATTGTCTTTTGTTACGCATCCTGAATTTTCAGAAAGTTGTTTTGTAAATTCAAAAAGTTATCTTACATGAACCTTTATATGAATTTGGCCGCGTAATGTGGTTGATCCATGGCCTTAAATTTTTAATTCTTTGAGGCAGGTATCTGTAAAATTTTTTGCAAAGTTTTCAACTGAAACGAAGTTGACAGACGTTCTCTATCGTGTTCTGTAGTATTTCCCGAATTTATAGGAAAATATTTTGTAAAATAAAAAAGTTATCTCACACGAACTTTTACAGGAATTCGGTCACGTTATTATGATGTATTTAAATTTGTTTCCATATCTCGAATAATTCTTAAAAAGTTATAAGATTAGTATGTTCAAAAAAGTATTCCAAAAACTTGAAAAAATCAGTAATAAAGTTTGGGAATTAGTCATATAATCGAGATACAATGTAATGTCAAAGAAACAAATCTTCTTTTTTGTAAAATTGTAATAAATTTGTATCCACACATCTTCTGATGAGATTTATATTTTTCAATTGAATAGAAATTAAAAAATTGCAATGCTATTTTCCAACAAAAGGTCTCAAAATCTGCATTCACGCAATTTTTGGCAGTATATTATTAATTATACCATCGACAATCAAAAATGATTTTATTAGTGTTTTATCAAAAACGTGGATATTGAAACTTGTTTGCTTCATGAAAACCTATAAACTTTCATTTGTCTTTTCATGGTAAGATGTATCCAGTTTTTGTTGAAATGTTAATATCTGTGATGCAGCTATTCTATACATTTTCCACCCGCTTTCACTTTCGTCTGTTTCCCTCCACTCCTGGTTTCCCCACTCCTAGTTTTCCTCCGATGCATTCCGTAGGGCCCATCTGCATCTATACAGCCCTTATGCACCAGTGCTATTTTGGAAACCAAAGCGGAAAGTACGCCCTTTGGATACGACCGCATTTTTTGTGAATCCAATAAATTGTGTATTTTTAATAAACAAAAGTTTATATAAACATAATCAATTGTTGAAGTGTTTTAAATTTCACCCCGTGACATATCGTATACGAACCATGACTTTCGTGGTGAAAATTTATTCTCCGAAGTCGAAGTAACTTTCTGAAAATTACTTGACCATTTAAAACGTTATGGTTTATTTTCAATGCGAAGGTTAGAATATCAAAAATGTGTATGCTTGTGTCACGTAAACATGACTAATATATCATATATAATAGTAATATAATACTATTGTATTATTATATTATCCAACACTCATTATTACCTTCATTTTTATTACATACTATTATTATTATAGCTAATCACATATAATAATCGATAATATTACTATCAGCTGTAATATCGGTTTATAACAAGTAAAAATCCATACGAATAATAAACTATTAATTACAACAAATATTATATTTCATTGTTGTTTACCATTATTATAGATATTATTGTTGTCAAGAACAGTTGACAAACTACAACAAATATTATATAACAATAATGTTATTTTAACCGTATAATAATAATAATGATTATCATGTGCAATTTGTTGTCGTAAACTATATTCGTTTATAACTATCATATATTTGTATAAACAATGAAGATTGTTTAAATTTAAAGACATAATAATTGCTAAATTGAAATTGTAATTGTTAATTAATTAATTGTAACCTATTGTACGATAATTGTATTGTCATTTTTACTTTATTGCCTATATATACAAATAATGTAACTGACCCTTGCGACTAAGCCTACCTGATGCAATTGACACACATTTACGCTACACCGTAAGAAAGTGCATGTAGCACTTACACTAAGAAGAAAACGATACACCTACTATGATCACACAGATTGGAAATCGGTGTGACTTCCAACGCACACTAATAAAGCCAGCCCAGTCTGTCAACCCAACACACTGAAACCGAAGATTCTTATGGAAGCGTCAACCCGTGTTGAAATGCTCAAATCTAAAATCTAATGCACTGGCCGAATGAGTTGCGATGCCTTAAAACCACCATATCCCTATATAAACAGATGCATGGGAACTCTAAACACAGTAATCCCAGAGCTGCAGTACAAGTGTAATTCGAGACCCTAAATCGTCGCGTCGTCTATAAATAGATCAACGAGTTCGTACAAGGTCGCATAGTGAGAAACGGAGAATCAGTCAATTCCTCGCGCCGTTGTGTCTCTTAGAAAACCAAATTTCTAAATCCCTATAATCGAAACGCTGTCTGGAGAAGAGGCGAACCACAGCGGCCTAAGGGATTACAGTGTGCAAGTGCCAGTGCTGGACCAGACAACCCTTGAAGATATATATATTATAACCTGAATTTTAATTTTCAAGATAGAGTGAGGATTTAAGGAGGTTAGGTTATAAATTCGAGGAGGTTAGGTTAGGTCATATTCCGATTTAACATGAATTATTGCTCAAATTACTATGAGGATTTTAACATATTTATTAATACTACCAACTGTACAGAATTCGGGGTAAACTATTGACCCCGGGCAACCTAACCCGAACAAAACAACCAATACCGGATACTAACTTTAAATTTTATGAATAGCATTCGTTGAGCGCCAGATTATTTCCTACAAATAACCAAAGTTAATATTTAAGTATAAATTGTGAATTTATTAATTGACCGGCCCACTCAGGCGAGTCACCCTGTACATTTGTAAACGAAGGTACAGGGACCACAGAAAATACCGCGAAGAGCGCGGGGTAAGGAGTAGCGTTACTATCCGCGATCACGGACACTTTTAAGTTCGATCTATGTAATTTTATGGTTCTTGGGCGCAAAAACCGTGCCCATAGATGACCTCGCGAGATCCAATTACGATATTCGCGGACACTGAATTTAAATTTCTACTCAATTAACGAGGCTGACCCAGAGTCTGCCGCCTCGGAATCTTAGTGGTGAGGTCTTTGCGTCACACACCACCCGAAGTTACCACTAAAGTTAATTAATATAATTCGACTTCAAATATAAAACGAAAGAGAAAATCAAAAACTACCTGTCAATCTACGGCGTCCCCGCCAGCAACCTCGACTCGCCATCCTTTTCACTGGCCTTTTTTTTTTCGTTAATTACAGAAAGTTTTCTAGCTAGGCTTTGGCTCCTGCCACTTAGAACGTCAAACAGAGAATGAATAAATATAGCGAGATCCGCTGGCGTGCTCGCGAAACCGGAAGACGGTGGCGCTTACAAAGCTTACCGACATTACCGATATTTACGCTTAGTTCATATTCGCGAGCAACAGATGGCGACGGTACGCCGATCTTTAGCGCCGCTACGTGGCGATTACCGGAACTAACCTCGTCGCATAGGTTAGTTTGTTGACAACCTGTCAACAAAGCGACGGCGAACTCCTCTCCTTGGTGTTCTTGAGCAGGCGGGACTCACATCCGCCTGACGCACCAAGGATCCTCTTCCTGGTGTGCTGAGGTCTCGTGGTGCTGTGTCCGGTTATTTCCTCCATCGCTCGTAGTGAAACTTCGGCCGTGACGTGAATATTGATCGCCATCGACCGGGAAGTGACCTCGTGGTACTCGCGTGTGAATGTGAAAATAAAATAACAAGAATTAAAATGCAGTGTTGTGCATGGTTGGAACACTGAGTCTGGCAATTAGGAATAGATTCCCCGGGAGTCTAACCTCTCCCTTAAGGTAACCTGTCATTCATCTTATGTTTAAGAGAAAAAGAACAAAAATGTAAGTCAAAGTCAGGAGCCTGCTGAGCACATTACGCTCGACCCCTGACTTTTGACTGTCACAGACAGCCTCGGGCATAATTCTCTGCTCGAGGTTTCTAAGAAAATAAACGATTTTCTAAAACAATTCTTGTGCGTGGTAAAATACCACGTCACAATATATATATATATATATATATATATATATATATAACTACAACTCATCCGGAGACTCACTGAATAAGGTTAGACAACTATTTTCAAAAGAAAAGAGAAAACTGCAATCAGCGTAACTTAGTAGCTTGGGTTGTTTTTATTCAAATATATATATTTTAATTTATAAATAAATATTTACTTAAATAATAACTTTCTTTAATTCATTTGGCTGATCCTCAACCCGGTTAGTTGTTTATTATTTACAACAAATAGAGGAACGTAGATAGGGCAATTAACTCTAGACTTTAGATAGGTATGGTATTTTTTAAATTATAAGTTGGACGTCACACTTGTTTGTATCTGATACGTAATAATACTATTTCTGCTAAAAGCAGATATTCTAAATAAAACTGTAAGACATAATAAAAGGGTATATGAGCGAATAACTGTAGACTTCAATTAGGTTTAAACAGTAAAACAAAACAATTCCTGTTTTACCCCCACTAAAATTTTTTTAAATGTTAAAAATTAATTAGTGTTCAGCCATCCAGTCATATACCTATATTATGTCGTAAATTTCCCGCTGAAAAATTTCATTATTTTGGAGAGATTTTGGGAGAAACTCATTTTATTGATTCAGTCAGCTGTAGTTGTTGATCCATTCACAAAAATTGAATTTCCGAGTTATTTTCAAGAAAGAATGGCGATATGGATTCAAACCAAGATAGCGGAACCACTCTTTCAAATTAGACAATCCAAGTTGGATGGTGAAAATCGAAGATGTCTGGTCTTCGACAGCCAAACAATAGGACCAAATGCATAGAACCAAACTACAATTTTAAATTGAGCCGATTAAGAATAATTTCTGACGCTTTATTTGTCTTGAAATTGATCCATATTTATTCCACATTTTCAATTGAGTAATACTGTCAGCATTTTTTATATCAATTTTGATTTTTAAATATAACAATTCATAGAAAATATAATAAATTTCAAAAATACATTCCGAACGACAAATTTCTTGTCATAAAAACAATAAAAAAATCATGTTTGGCCGCATGCATTTTGACCTCTTGCTTGGCTCCCGGTGAGCAGATACCTTACTAGACGACGTTACAACCTCAATTGTCTAATAATGACCTCAGAAGACCTGTATTAATTTTTTGCTTTCTCTTCGATCTACAGACAGATTTAGGATTAGTTACAATCAAAGTAGGAGAAAAATATAAAAAAACTGAATGTACTTACTTTAGTTTCCAATATTTTCGTTGAGACAAACGTCTTCCGCTTAGCTGAATACGTCCACTTTGTCGACGATTATATTCACTCATTGCACTGGATACAAATTTTCAGCATGAAAATACACTAAAGTGCAATATATTGTAATTAAATGAACCGGGTTCTCGGAAATCTTCAATTCACTATGATCGAATCACCTTGTCCATATAATTGGTTTTCTCATAAATGCCGCATGGGGCGCGACCTACTTCTCCGAAAACCGAAAACAGTAATATTCAAATAAACCAATAAGCGGCGTTAATAGCGAGACATTATTGCCCTTCTTCAGTGATTTATCCCACCACTGATTCCGGGCTACAATTATTGCTATCGCTGTGCACGGGACTGTCAGAGTTCTCGACAGTACAAAGAAAGGTGGCATCTCCACTGTGAGGTTTGTCGGGAATTTTTACAAAGAAGAACTCCTCGTGATCGCAAGGGTGAAGAGATGGGAAGGAAAGGTAAGTCAATTTGGAATTTTCTTGTGTACATTAGGCCATGGATCAATCGGACCACGTGACTAAATTCTTTCTGAAACGTAATAAAAGACAATAAAGCACGTCTTCCAACTGCTTTTCAGTAAACATTTTGAAAAAAATTCGAAAACTTATCGACAATAACAATCAGCAGTGTCTTTTTTTGCAAAATTTTCACTCAAATAAACTTGACAGACGTTTTCAATCGTGTTGTTCTGCAGTACTTTTGCAAATTTTCAGGGAGATATTTTGCAAAATAAAGAAGTTATCTTACACGAACTTTTACAGGAATTTGGTCACGTTTCCAGGCATGCTTATTCCTCAGTTTGCACATTTTCACTATCTCACTCTATCCCGCAAGACGGTACCATACGTTGATCTCACTCTAAACAGTTTACTTTGAAATGATCGAATTGAAGATAAACTTATAAACCCGTCATGCGGTAGAGCGACGAAGTGATCCCCCTTCAATCACGCGTTCGCCAATGACTTAATGGCTTCCAAAGGTAAGTTGCAGATGTGATATCAGAAAACGCGTGCGAGAGGGCAATGAGGAAACGCTTTACTTTTTGAGCAAGCGTCTACAAGTAGAATACGGACAAAAATGATATAAGGGCGTCCATTTTTGGACACTCGTGGCGATAAACCCAATCATGAAACCCTTTTAAATCTGGACACAAAATTGTCTTGTAAATAAAGTAGGAATATAAAATTTTTGTCAAAAAAAATTCAGAATATTTTTGTGAAAAACTGTACATTATCGTTAATGTACAATAGGAAATATTTAGGGCATTCAGAAACAAGAATAGTAAATTATGCAACAAGGCATTGGTGTGCCCGCATTGGTGTGATGGTAAGTAAAATTTCGCTGATCGAAAAACATTTTTATTGAAGTAAACCAAAGTTTATTGCTTGAATTAGTTAAACTTTCCATCGATTGGTTTTATGATTGTACCAAAGCATACTGCGGTTTCATTCGAATGTTTTTTTTTAATTCTCTGAATTACTTACATTTTATTGTTAAATCAATAAAAAGTTTCGATAAAACCAACAAAATAATTTTTTGATATGAAAAAAAAGAGATAATTAACAAATTTGCTTAAATATAAAAAAAATAATTTAAATGCAAAAAGGGGGCGATCAATGATCATATTTATTTTGATCTAATAAATGTTTTTAAAGTACTGCTGTCCATCTTTTTTTGACTTGGGTGAAAAGAAAAAAAGTCGGACATATGCCGGATCTTACGAACGGCATGGTACCGCGCCAGTTGTAAATGAGGAGGAATGCCAGTACTGGTCAATAGTACCGCGCCGAGCGTTGGCGCGGCACTGGTTTAGCAATGCCTCAGTATGCAGTCCAAGTGCTGGCTGGAAGTCGACTTAGGGATTTATGTTGAGCGTTGGCGCGGTACTGATTAGTACTGCCCCAGTAGGGAGTCCGTGTGTACTATTTTTTTTAATAGTACTTCATAAGCTGGAATAACTTATTGCGAACTTGAATGCATAATTTCGTTATGAGATAATTTTCTTCATTCCAAAGTTTCATCATATTTTTGAAATTGAAAAAACTCAAAATTTTCAGATTCTGAACATACGTTGATTTTACTCCTGAAAACAAAAATTAAAGGAATCATAACCTGTATAAAGTATCACTAAAATACAATAATAAAAGTTAATAATTCTAAAATGTATATAAGTATTTTTATTATGTAATGTTCTTTGATTCAAAAATTTGATCGCTTTCTTTCAAAAATATTTTATTTTATAGAAAATAGATTTAATAATTAAAACTCTTCACAATTTTAATCAGAATCATAAATTGGGTTAAAATCTGAAAATTCCCGATTACGCTTAGTCGTTAGGTTAGTAATGCGTTAATTGTAAGTAGAGTGGGTTCGAACCCACAGCGTTAAGAATAATTTTTAATACTACCTATACGAGCGTTTGTGTAGTGTAGAGGGGAATGTGTGTTTGTAGGTAAGTTTGTATATAAAAATAGTAAGTTAGTGTCTACTTGAAAGTAAATCAAGTTTGGAAATGTACTAAGAATATTCATCGATTCAACTACTGCTCTTATTTGATTTACCTATGTTCCTGCAGTTTACTTAACTTCAAAAATGACACTGGGGCCTTTACGAACTACGGAAAGTAAGTTAAAATGTAGTCAAACCTACTGAGATTTTTTTTCTGTGTACGTGTAACGAAAGAGTATTGTGAATTTACTCAGAAAAAATTTTCTAGCTTGAAAACAGATTTTTTACTGTGAAAACAGTAAACTTAACCTTCCAAGCGATTATCCCTCCGTTGCCGTTAAAAACGGTAAATATTAGAGTCTTAACTCGAACTTTCCCTGTACTTTTTATCTAAGTACAATACAGACTTTCGGTACATTTTCCAGTACTGCCCCAGTACTAAAAGACAAGTCCCAGCCGAGTGAAATTTTGTACTAGTGCCAGCACCGCACCAGCACTGAAGGCCAGCGATAGCGCAGTACCGCTGGTCAGCACTATGCCATTGTTAACTATCGGAGTTCCGCCAGCACCACACCGGCACTGAAGGTCAGCGCTAACGCAGCACTACTGGTCAGCACTATGCCGGTGTTACCTTTCGAAGTTTCGCCAGCATCGCGACAGACTTCATGAGGATCAAATGCCAGCACTATGCCAGCGCTGGAAGTCCGCTGGCAGTGCTGGCGCGGTGCTGCGCCGGTTGTAAATTTCCGCCTGGGTTGCTGTTTGTATTCTACTTGACAACACCTGCTCAAAAAGCTCGGTGTTTCCTCATTGCGCTTTGAAATTGAAAAAGAAATGTTTACCGTGATACTTCACGGAGTAAATAAATAAAGAGCATTTGTTAACTTTTTCTGGATGAAAATTTTGCGAAAAAATTTAGAGTCAACTGTAATTGTCGATAAATTTTCGAATCTTTTTCAGAATTTTTACCAAAAGGAAGTTAAGAGAAGGGCTTTATTGTCTTTTGTTACGTTTCCCAAATGTTCAGAAAGATTCTTTGCAAATTAAAAAGTTATTCCTGTTAATGTAATAAATATTTAAGTACAATTTTCCGCTTTTCTATGAACATGAAAGATTTCTCGATGAATATTCCAGAAATGCCAGTTGAGTTGAAATTGATAAAAATGTCTTATTCTGTGACTTCAGCAGGCATTTTCATAAAGCTTTATTATTCATAGAGAAATCTCTTATGTTTACAAAAAATGTGTCGACCGTGCCAAAATATATGTTGAATTCACAGATATTTGTCGCTATCACTGTTTCAACGTCTAAACTCGGTATTTTCTTTTAAGTATTCCAAACGATTCGAGACTCATATAGGGTTAAAAAGATTCGAATCCTCAGAATAATTTTTTATTTTTTATTTCCAGCAAAAGGACAGAAGAAAGGTGGAAGCCCTAATGTAAGACATTTTTTATAATTGAGATTTATATACGCTTACAATTAGTAAAAAAAAAAAAATTTATTTCACTTATATTAATTTTCTTGTTTAGAATCCAACTCTTGAAGTAGCCGAAAATGGAGAATCAACGAAAGGTGATGATCACCCTCCAATAGGTGGATCATCGAACGACATTGATGAGCCTTCAACGGCCGGACCGTCCAAAGACGCTGCGGTTAGATTATCAATAGACGTGATATGTCCTTCACAAACAGTGGCCGGTACGGACGCGGCAAAATGTAACGCAACACCAGCTGCAGCCTTCGCTCCACCACCGATCTGCGAACAGCAGATCAATCCAGCAATGCTGCAGATGAAACTGGACCAGATACAGCAGCAACAACAAATTTATCAGCAGCTTCTTCAGCAAAAACTGCACGACGAGCAGCAATGGCAACTTCATGCAAGTGCGCAAATGCACCCATTTTCGCACCAACCAAGCGTGAACATGGCAGGGATGATGAATACTATTTATCCTTATTCTAGCATCCCTGCCATCCAATTAATACCACAGGCAAGAGCAGTAGAAGTGGAACCACAGCAATTGACCAGAATGGCAAAAATAAAACATATTTGTTGTATTTTCTCACATTTGCTAGGTTTTTAAACATGTATTCAAGGCCATGGATCAACCAGAAATAAATATCTTTTTCAATTTGCAAAACATCTTCCTAAAAATTTGGAAAACGTAACAAAAGGCAGTAAAGAACGTCTGTTGACTTCTTCAACTATATTGTATACTTTATTGTCTTTTCTTACGCTTCGAAAATTTTCGGAAAGATACTTTGTGAATTTAAAAAGTTATCCCACATGAATGAATTGATGTATCACTGAGTAACGTGTTCCGATTAATCCATGGCTTTAAATATATTTTCTAAATTTTTAGAAATATAAATCGCTATTTATTCGTACAGTACTGGTAAAATATATTGAGGCCATGGAACAAACAGTACAGCTGAATCAATCAAATCAGTTTCCCTTAAAATTCTCCCACAATAATAAATTTTTTTAGCTGAAAATTTAGAAAATAATAAAGGGTATATGAGCGGATGCTTGTATAGTTCATTTACTTCTAAACACTAAATAAAAATAATTCGTGTTTTGCGGACGCTAAACATTTTTTAATTGTTAAAAATTAATTAGTGTTTAGCCATCCGCTCATTTGTCCTTTATTGTTTTCAGCCACAAAAGTTTATTATTTTGGAGAAATTTCAGGAGAAACTCATTTTATTAATTCAGTCAGCTGTACTACTTGGTTCATGGCAAACTTTTCAAGCAGTAGTTCATTTCGCATAAAAATGAGGTTATAGTAACTGAAATGCCTAAAAGTTAGGAATTTTTGAGTGATCATAACTTTATTAGTATATTTTTCAATTCCAGGACCTGAGAAGTGTTGTTGAAGAAATAATGTGGAAAAACATGGAATGGAACGGTTACAGAAAGGAAATAAGTGGACGTGGACGAGGTCTTGTGCTCTCCGCCTACATTTAAGTTTATTTCTTATAATTTGATACTGAAGCTCAAACCAATTTTATAATAATATTACAGATGATGTGAATTACACATTTTCTCAAAGTCACTCTATTTCTTTTTGAATTTAAGTGAAACAGGAAATTCAATTTACTTAAGGCTCTATCAGCCTTAAGGAACACATTCTCATCATGACGCTCGCGCTTCGCGCTCGATTTTCTGTATACATTTGAGTATAACTTTTTAATAAATTACATGATTAAAATAATTTATTTTCTTTCAAATCTCTCAAAAAGAAAAAACAATCGTAGACTTTATTTAAGGAAACGATTTTGCAGAACAACGCTTATTTCGTATCTCACATATTTTGGTGAAAAAAATCGAATTTTTTTAATATTAAAAATCTGATGATTCTATCGAGAGTTATGCCGCACACGACCTACAGACAGACAGACAGACAGACACTTTCGTAAAAACCCTTTTTTCGGACTCAGGGGGTCTCAAAACGTAAAGATTTGATAAAAATTTCAAAAGTCATTTTTCACATAAAACCAATACCTTCTCATCCACGATGAGAATGTAAAAAGGCGTAAAAATTGAAAGAATTCTGATACTCAAAAAAAGGATTCAAAAACTATATAGAAGTTTCAACCCACAAGAATCAATTAAATTACTGTGAAAAATTTAATATAATTATTTTCAGTATTTTTTTCTCAACAATTTTGCAAGTTTGGATTTTTACGCCTTTTCACATTCTCATCATGGATGAGAAGGTATTGGTTTTATGTGAAAAATGACTTTTGAATTTTGAATTTTGAAAACAAATTTTCCTGATAACATTTTTAGATTAAATCAAAATTAGAAATGTTACAGCATATTCAAATTCGAAAAAAGTCAATATCAAAATTCCATTTTCCAGTTAAATTATACGAGATACGAAAAATCGTTATGATACAATATTATTTTCTACATAAAGACCTACAAATTTGAATTGTAACATTTTTTCATAAGATGCATATTTTTCTTTTTAATTAAAAAAAAAACTATTCAAAATCCAAAATTCAATTTTTTAACAATAATATGTAAAATACGAAAAAAAACGTAAGAATACAAAGTTGTTCGTTTCAAAAAGATCTACAAATTTTGTCTGACGCAGTTTCTGATAAAACATATATTTTTCCATTCAATTCCAAAAAATACGTTTAAAATTGAAAAATTCCATTTTTTAGATAAAATATGTGAGATACAAATAAAACGTTTATATGGAAAATTGTTTGCCTAAATGTATCATAACGATTTTTCGTATCTCGTATAATTTAACTGGAAAATGGAATTTTGATATTGACTTTTTTCAAATTTGAATATGCTGTAACATTTCTAATTTTGATTTAATCTAAAAATGTTATCAGGAAAATTTGTGGAGATTTATGAGCACAATCAAAAACCAGTATTGGAATTTTTGATTTTTTCAAAAAGTTATTTTCAAAAACCCAAAGTAGTGCTCAATCCCTCAATTTTGATTGGATGTAGCTGGTTAACGAACTTGTCCTTACTTTTTCGGCTCCGATAAAGTGTACCAAAGCTCAATTCAATCTAATAATTCTATCGAGAGTTATGCCGCACACGATCTACTACAGACAGACAGACAGACACTTTCGTAAGAACCATTTTTTCTGACTCAGGGGGTCTCAAAACGTAAAGATTTGATGAAAATTTCAAAAGTCATTTTTCACATAAAACCAATACCTTCTCATCCATGATGAGAATGTGAAAAGGCGTAAAAATTCAAACTTGCAAAATTGTTGAGAAAAAAATACTGAAAATAATTATATTATTATTTTTCACAGTAATTTAATTGATTCTTGTGGGTTGTCACTTCTATATAGTTTTTGAATCCTTTTTTTGAGTATCAGAATTCTTTCAATTTTTACGCCTTTTTACATTCTCATCATGGATGAGAAGGTATTGGTTTTATGTGAAAAATGACTTTTGAAATTTTTATCAAATCTTTACGTTTTGAGACCCCCTGAGTCCGAAAAAAGGGTTTTTACGAAAGTGTCTGTCTGTCTGTCTGTCTGTAGGTCGTGTGCGGCATAACTCTCGATAGAATCATCAGACTGAATTGAGCTTTGGTACACTTTATCGGAGCCGAAAGAGTAAGGACAAGTTCGTTAACCAGACAGATCCAATCAAAATTGAGGGATTGAGCACTACTTTTGTGTTTTTGAAAAAATCAAAACTTTCAACACAGGTTTTTGATAGTGCTCATAAATCTCTACAAATTATCCTGATAACATTTTTTGATTAAATCAAAATTAGAGATGTTACAGCATATTCAAATTCGAAAAAAGTCAATATCAAAATTCCATTTTCCAGTTAAATTATACGAGATACGAAAAAACGTTATGATACAATATTATTTTCTACATAAAGACCTACAAATTTGAATTGTAACATTTTTTCATAAGATGCATATTTTTCTTTTTAATCAAAAAAAAAAACTTTTGAAAATCCAAAATTCAATTTTTTAACAATAATATGTAAAATACGAAAAAAACGTAAGAATACAAAGTTGTTCGTTTCAAAAAGATCTACAAATTTTGTCTAAAGCAGTTTCTGATAAAACATATATTTTTCCTTTCAATTCCAAAAAATACGTTTAAAATTCAAAAATTCCATTTTTAGACAAAATATGTGAGATACAAATAAAACGTTTATATGGAAAATTGTTTGCCTAAATGAGGTTCACAAATTCTCGTTAAGACATTTCGGGACAGGACGTATATTTTATGTTTTGATTTTTAATATTAAAAAAATTCGATTTTTTTCACCAAAATATGTGAGATACAAAATAAGCGTTGTTCTGCAAAATCGTTTCCTTAAATAAGTTCTACGATTGTTTTTTCGTTTTGAGAGATTTGGAAGAAAATAAATTATTTTAATCATGTAATTTATTAAAAAGTTACTGAAATGTATACAGAAAATCGAGCGCGAAGCGCGAGCGTCATGATGAGAATGTATTCCTTAAGGCTGATAGAGCCTTAAGTAAATTGAATTTCCTGTTTAACTTAAATTCAAAAAGAAATAGAGTGACTGAGAAAATGTGTAATTCACATCATCTGTAATATAATTATACAATTAGTTTGAGCTTCAGTATCAAATTATAAGAAATAAACTTAAATGTATGCGGAGAGCACAAGACCGAGCGCGAAGCGCGAGGTCCAGAAAGAACGGAGCGCGAAGCGCGACGATCGAATCGCGCGCCCTAGGCGCGCTCAAACTTGCGAGCGAAGCAAAAAGAATCCAATAACAAAGTATTAGGAGTCATGCTAGAATTTATTATTTGAATTTTTCGATTTTTCTTAGTGCGTAGGTGGATAGAACGCCGTTACCCAAAAGTAATATTTGTATGAAGGATTTTTGGCTAACACTTATTATCATTTACAAATAAAAAATGCTAAATATTCAGAGAACAAAGCTGTCGAAACGTTTCAAGGAAGTTAGTTGTCCATGTACTGTAGCAAATTCATTTAAAATTAAATTTATGAAGTTGCAATAGTGTTTTTACCTGCGAATGTCATGTCTTGCAATATTTAAACGGTAATTCCACCACATCAGTGATTTCAAGATTTAAAAAAAAATTCGTTTATAAACGTTACGAAAGGCAGCCAGATTATATTTAAGGGTATGTGATATTTGGGAAATTAGCAAATTTCCGACTTTTAGATTCAAGAATGGGAAAAAATTAAATTTTATTAAAATTTATTAGCCTAAACTTTTTATTGACCTTCAAGGTAGTTGTCTTATGAAAGAAAAAATATTATTTTTTATGATGAAAATGTAGAACTTCCGAGAAATAATACCTTTTACAATGTTTTTGTAATAGAATTTTTCTTTGTTGTCGCTTATTACCAATTTCCAAAAAAATATTGAATTTTCATAAATCATAGATTATTTTTTCGAGAAAAATATTCTTTACAATTCGGTAAATCGGTAAGAAGCTATTGTAAGGAGAAGATCCATTACAAAAAACATTATTAAAAGTATTATTTTTCGTGAGTTTTAATTTATTTTCATAAAAAATGATGTTTTTTTTTTATAAGATAGGACTCATAATATCGGTTTGTCTTAAAATCATAGGAAAATTCGTTTTCCAAAGACCTAATTTTTGGCACGTGAACTACTTTTCCTAGATTTAATGAGTTATTCCTCAAGCTATACGACTTTCTTTTCACTGTGTAAAAGGAGAGTTATCATTATTTCGATGATTTAGATGTTTACAAAATAAAACTTCAAAAGTAGTTTTCAAAACATGAATTAAAAAGCACAATTGAATTCTTTTTTAAAAAATATTCAAAGATCTTCAAATTTCTTGAATTATCAGTATTATTCTAAAATCCTTTATTTTACAATTTTATTTATCTGTTTCTATTATTTTTACTATCAAATAATCACGAAAATCATCTTGTATTGAATGGTTCCAATAAAATTTCCCAGATTAATAGGGGGATTCCTAAGTTCTATAGTGAAATAAATTTCATAAAATTCTTTTACGACGTTTTTATAATTGAAGAAAATCCAGATTTCTTTTTTAAGTTCGCCACAAATCTTGGAGATGTGAAGAAGTGATTTCAATTGCTTTGATACTTTTAAATTCATTAAAATTCCTGATATTTTCATACATTTAACAACATTTTTTTTAAGATTTCAAATTATTCAAATGTCCATAGAAGTCTTTTAAAGCATCTTGAAATATTGAAAATTTCTCAAGTCTTATAAATCTCTAAAATTAATGTCAATCTACTTAAGTATTTGCATAATTTACAACCAGGAGGCTGCATTTACAATTTATTATTCAATATCTTGATTTTACAGAATTCACAAATAAAATATGACGTTTAATCTCCAATAGTTTTTGAAGTTCAATTTATCTCGCAAAAATCTGCAAAGAATTATATAACAAATTTTAATAATTTGTAATGGTTCGAGGTCTTAATAAATATTAAATTTGTTTGTTTGTTTTTATTATCAAATTGATTCATTTCAATCTATGTTTGAATCCTTTTCAAAATAATATTGGATCATTCCATTTCCGATGACAGATTTCCCCTTTTCGAAGAAAAAATTCTCATTAGCGAACAAAGCATATTTGGGTGCTGAGATTTTTGTAAAAAATTGTTTCAACCTTTTCAAATATGTGAAAAAAAATTGAAACAAAAAAAACATGTTGAAGTTTGAAATTTTTTTCCCCATTTTACGTTTTCAGTAATAATGATTAAATTATGTTTTCGTGTGTTCTGACTGTTAATTACTCCAAAATTTAATCTAATTACGAAACTTTTGCGAGAAGAATGGTCTCAATTAGTCAATTTTTGTGAAAGTTATAACGAGTTGGAAAAAAAATTCCCGCTGGAGGGAGGTTACATCAATTTTTACAGTCAAAATAAAAATCGCGATAACTCAGAAAAACCGAACTTTTAAGCAAAAAGAAAAAATATATGTCTTTAACATTTTAATGAAGAATTTATTTTGCGAATTTGACGCGAAACGGTGGCATCGACCCGAATGGCCCGATCGATCCGAAATGGAATGACCCTATTGTAAAATGATGAAAATTTTATTTTGAATGTACAAAAATTATAACATCTTTTTCTAAATTTATTGTAAAAAGTCGGTAATTTGTATGGTTGATTCATTATTATTGGGATTAATCATTTAAATCTAAGATTCGTAAACCTTCAATTCATATTTATTTTTAAAATTGAATTACATTTCCAAGCACTAAATTATATGAACCAAAATCATTTCTTCTTCAAAAAAAAAATAAAAATAACACTAAAGTAATAAAAGATTTAAAACAATAGTTTCAAGTAAAGAGACAGTCGAGTAATTCAAAAAACGAATTTTTATAATTTAATAAACAGGACGTGTTCCTATAATTTCAAGACTCAAATTGTGATCCATACGTCTCTCGGAACTTTCATTTCTTTTTTATTCCGTAATGAAATCGGACTTAATTTCTGAGGCGACGTACGTGAGACGGCAAATGAACTTAGTCACTGGTCGCGTTGTACTTTAATTTGGTGACGAAACATTTGGAGCATCAAAAAGCATTCCATCAAAATGTAAACAGATATAAAATTTGCGGTTGGAATAGTTGCGAAAAAATTTTAAAACAGAACAATCTTTACGAATGCACATGTTTAGGAAACATAAATTCAAATTTCATCATAACTTACAGCAACATGTTTCGCAAAACTTAGGTAACGAGCATGCCAAATTTATCTGCACTGTTTCACATTGTTTAAAACAACGTCATAGATATGATTCATTAATCGAAGATTTAAAAGATCATTTAAGGTGAAAGGAATGCGTGGAATGTCCGGCTTCGCGTTGCACAAAAATATACCGTAATCTCACATCATTCACTTCTCATATGTCAAGATATCATTCTAAGGAATTATGCATTAGCATAACTATGTTGCAAAAGGCAAAAAATGATGCGGAAATAAATACATCCATGGAGAACGAACATAGTGATAATATTGAATTGGGTAGTACAAGTGAAATTAGTAATGAATTCGAAAAAAGAGACATTACATCTGAGTACAAAAGTGAAGCTCTTGGAGAAATGTTGTTATTCAATATGGCTCAAATGTTTATAAAATTAGGAGCCGAATTTCTGGTACCTGTATCCACTATACAATACATTGTTACGGAAATGGAAAATATTGCTGATTTAAGAATGGATGTCATATTAAGTACATTAAGGAATGAGCTTTCTGCATTGGAAACGTCTAATTTATTCAAAATCGAAAAAGTGATTGAAGCGGTACTAAAAGAAGATCCAATTTCCACATGCAATGCGAAACTAAAAACAGATTTTCTGAGAAAAAAATTGTATAAAGATCGTCTTGCATACGTCAGTCCGCGTTCAGTTTCTTTGGGTATGATTTATGGAAAAAAAAGGCACTTTCATTACTACTACCTACTGCGGTAGGGCTCCCATGATGGGTGAACCGTCTTAAGACACGAGGAAAATAAATATGAATTCAGATAAAAATAAAGGAGATGGAGAGGTGAAGGCGCCAGATGCGCACTCACACACTCATACAGGAGCCGAGGGATGGCAAGACGTCCTTCAGCTCCTGAAGAAGCAAAATTCCGAAGATAATGGAATCTCACCCCGCTATGAAGAAATTGGGGATCTTCCAGAGACCACGTTCGGCGTCTCTGGGAAATACCCCAAAAAATCAGGCGAAGGGCGAAAAAAGATCTGCGCCCTCTCCCCCTCTGGAAAAAACTCCCAAGAGGGGGAAGGGTGGCTCTTCGCCCTCTTATGCCGAGGTGGCCACGAGCCAGTCCCCAAATAAAGAAGGGGACTGGCATGTGGTCACAAAAAAAAGAAAAAAGAAGAAAAAAGAAAAAAAAAGGAGAAAAGGGCGGAGGACCCTGACCAAAAAGCGCAGGGGACCACCGCCACTTCTAAGCCGAAGCGCTCCACGCCCGACAGGTCGGGCGACGCCATTAAGGTGTCGGCGAAGGACGGCCAGTCCTACATCAAAGAGGTGATCGGGGCATACCCGGAGATCCTCCTAGAAGCCTTTAACTCCTGTCTTCGGGATGGAAGGTTCTTCGCAGATTGGAAGGAGCAGAGGTTGGTCCTGCTGAGGAAGGGCAACAAACCTCTAGGGGTTGCCTCGTCGTATAGACCAATATGCTTATTGGATACGATGGGGAAACTTCTGGAGGAGTTGATTCTACAACGGCTTCAGGCTCTCTTGGACGGGGAGAACGGGCTCTCGGAAAACCAGTTCGGATTCAGGAAAGGCAGGTCCACTGTGGACGCAATCCAAGCTGCGGTTAACATCGCCACAAATGCAAGAAAAGGAACTGGTAAGCGTAAGGGATTCTGTGCGTTGATTAGCATTGACATACGCAATGCGTTCAATACCGCGAGATGGGACATCTGCATCGAGGCGATGATGCGGAAAAAGGTTCCAGACTACCTGTTGCGAATGATGGATGACTATCTGAGCGACAGGTGGGTGATATACGAGGGCGACAAATGGTCTCTCAAAGAAGAGATGACATGTGGCGCTCCTCAAGGATCGCGGGTGGGTCCACTCGTTTGGAACATCATGTACGATGACTTTCTGCGCATGGACCTGACTGCTGGATCGAGCATCGTCGGCTTCGGGTATGACACACTTGTCGTGTGCGCCGCTGACGACGTCAGAATCCTAGAGCTGAGGATCAATGAAAGTCTGTGACGAGCAAAGCGCTGGTTGGATGGCAGAGGCCTTAAAATGGCCCCTGAGAAAACCGAGGCTTTGCTCGTTGTGGATAGGAGATCCTTCCAATATCCGAGGATCGTTCTCAGAGAGCATGAAGTCGAGTGGAAAACAAGCATTAAGTACCTGGGGGTGCAGCTGGATCGTAGGCTTAGCTTTGGCGAACACCTAAAGATCGCAGCTGCCAAAGCCATCCAATGTGGAGCGATCTTGGCCCGGCTTATGCCAAACATTGGTGGACCCAGTGAAGCGAAAAGAAGATTGGTGGCAAGCGTGGTCCATTCGAAGCTGCTTTATGCAGCTCCGGTTTGGGCCAATGCCTTGCAAAACCATGCTATCCAGAAGAAGCTGTTCTCGGCGCAGAGACTTGTCGCGCTGAGAATAGTTTCGGCATACAGAACTATCTCATGCTCCAGTCTGAACGGTTCTGGACTCTCATCGAGTCATTCGTCACACTTGTGATGAAGACGAGAGAACTTGATGGGCGTCGAGAGCGAAACAACGGGGAGGGCCAGTAGAAATCGCATCGGGGCCTGCACCCACGGTCCTGCGTCTCGGGTAGACTTGACTGTCCGCGTCGTTCGGGGGAGGAATCTGTTTGTTTCTCCTCTGGGTGGCGCGGCTAGTCGGTTACCCTAGTGGGCGTGTGGCCGCGGATGGAAGTTCCGAGCGAACGGATGACGGAAGAGTCGTACGCGACTTCAATGGAACCAACCACCCATGAAGTTTAAAGCCGAAAGGCGGTTCCGCGGGTGGTGCATTGGTTCGAGAGAGGGGGTTTTTTGGTTTTAACAGGTATGCCTAGACCCGTCCTAGGAGAGTCCTGTACAACGTCTATAAAAGATTTTGCCATTTTTCCTCCTCACAAAAAAAAAAGCCATGTTTCAAGATAAATCCCTGAAAATCAATATCAAAATTTCAGAAACTGGGAATCCAGATGTATTAAAAGACTTTACTGATGGGTATGCTTTTCGGCGGAATGAGTTTTTTATAAACTATTCTATTACCATTCGGCTGATACTATATCAAGACAGTTTTGAGATAGTTAATCCTATCGGTCCAGCTCGTGTAAAACATAAATTGCTTGCTGTTTATTTGTGTTTAGGTAACTTACCTGATTATTTGCGTACACACATCAACACAATTCAGCTGGTTGCTCTGTGTAATGAAAATTTTTTCAATCATAAAAAAGTGTATGGAAGAATTGTGGAAGATTTAATTACCATTGAAAAGGACGGAATTGAAATATCACCAAATACATATGTAGCATTCATTTCTACAGACAATTTGGGGGGTCATGCCCTAGGAGGACTTGTTGAAAATTTCAGTACCACCCCCTATTTCAGTAGATATTGTTTAATTACTCGCAAAAAATTTTGTCCACAATTGTCAGGGAGGAATGAAACTAAAAATGGAGAACAAGCTAAAGAATCTGATAATAATTTAGGAACTGAAGCTGATATAGAATCTGAAGCTGACGACAAACCAGAAGCTGATTAAGAATCGGAAGGTACCTTTAATTCTGAAGCTGACGCAGATTCTGAAATGAATGTAGATTCTGAAATAGATGAGGACTCTGAAATAATCGATGAATCTGAGGCAGATGAAGAATTAGAAGAAAATGGAGATAATGAAGAAACTTTGGAAATGGAGGAATTTCAAGATGATGACAGAACTAATCCAGAAGAATGCAGTAGCGGTGAGGAAAGTGAAGTAATTCATGATGACTATGTTCCTTATTCTTATGAACGTAGAACTGTAGAATCATATAAACAATCATTGGAAAAAAAAGGAAACAAAAAACATTATCAGGGAATCAAATGTGATTCTGTATTTAATCAACTAGAAGGTTTTCACGTTTGTAATTCTGGTTTACCACCTTGCTTTGGACACGATTTGCTGGAAGGAATTGTAGCGTATGATTTGTATCTTATGATAAGAGTGTTTGTTTCTGAACGCAGGATTTTTTTCGCATTCCTTAATAATAAAATAGATAAATTCAAATATTCAAGTTATGATCAGAGGGACAAACCAGCAAAAGTACCCGAGAAGGGAAAAAGAGTGATTGGTGGTGCGTGGCAGGTATTAGTATTACTTCGATTGTTTCCTCTTCTTGTAGGATATAAAATTGATGTTGAAAGTGACGTTTGGCAATGTCTATTGAAACTGACCGAAGTAGTCGAAATCGTGTGTGCACCAGAAATTCACAAGTCTACTGTACCTTATTTAAACTCTGTCATCAACGAATACCTCAGTATGAGGAAGAAGTTGTTCACAAAAATTAAACTGCGACCTAAACATCATTATTTGACACACTATCCTGAATTGATCCTTCAGTTTGGTCCATTGATAAAATTTTTTACGTTACGCTTTGAAAGTAAGCACATATTTTTCAAAAGAGCTATGAGAGTTTTGAAATGCTATAAAAATGTGACCAAGACGCTATCGGAAAAGCATGAACTTTTACAAAGCATATTACGATCAGGTGCTGGATTAAGATATGAGCTGCACCTAAATGAGGATAATGAATTTCATATGCACCGTTACTCTGAGAAAATTCAGAAAAGTGTTCTTGCAGCGAATCTCAGTGGTAAAGTTACAGAATGTTCCAGTGCTACTTTTCGAGGAAACCTCTATAAAAAGGGAGATGCTCTTGCAGTTAGACAAGAAGCTTACCAATACAATGTTCAGATGGGACGAATTGCTATTATACTTTGTAATAGCGAAGAACGTTTGCACTTTGTTGTTGAAATTTTAGATACAGTATTTGAACCGAATCTCCGGTTATATGAGCTTGGGAATCTGATTGGATACGAATGCCTTTCATTCGAGAAATTGGTAAGTTACAATCCACTCCATGTATATGTTCAAAACACAGTATCATATGTGAAGTTGAAACATGCTTTAGTATTGTCTCCATTGTGTTGAAATTAGTGTGTAGTTCAAGACCCTCAACAAATTTAAATACTTTTCGATGATTAAAAAAAATTTTCAAAAACCGCTTCTTTTGTATTTCTTCTTCACACTTTGAAGGTTCAAGAACTTCCGTAAATTAACAATTAAACGTGACTTATCATTAATCTATATGAAGAATATCATTAATACAATATATATAGAACTGTAAAAAAAAGAATATCAATATTTGTACTTATATGACACACTTCTAACAAAACGTAATGTTGCAGTTATATTTGTCATTTAATATATATGAGTCATTCCACGTCAGATTTACCACTAAAATTTTAATTCACTCAAAGTTATATTTTTCTTGATTTTAACACAAAAATAGAAGACGCGTATTTTTTAAAAATATGATATGTGAAATTTATAAGTTATAATTATTTAAACTTTCAGAATCTAATGAAGATCACCTTTTTGAAATGCTCAAAAGTAACAATTACTTATTCATTAGAATCTGGATTTTTTATAAGTGAGTTCATCATTGTTCATACTTTGACTTTGTAGTATGCGAAAAATATTCAGTATATATTTATTCGGGAAGCATGCAAAAATGTTAAACAAATCGCATTTACAAAAAAAAATGTATCTCTGAAATGAAATTTTTTCTTATGTAATTTTGCAATATACTTCAGAGAAGATCTCACGAAAATTTCAGAGTGAACCGTCAATAAGTTTTTGAGATATGACAAATAATGTAGAGCCGTGTTACTTCGAGCGCGAGCTGCTGCATCGTCTTACCCAGTCTACCACGAGCATGCGTAGTAGAGTACGTTAACTTACGTTTTCGTGGATATTTTCCCAAAGGCTTCCAGTCAATCAACTTTGAATAAGAGTCAGCTATAGTTTTTTGCAAATTCTGTTAAATAAATTATGTTTTCAAAATTTTTTTCATGTATAAGCAATGTTTTTATTAGTATCGAAAGAACAATAATTCGTGTAAGCCGTAGTATGTCGAAGGAAAAATTTCTTTACAGCACAGTGAAATCAAAATTTTTCACTTAAGACTTTGATTATTATTCGAAATTTTCGTACAAAATCATGACATCGTTAGATACGAATTTCCTTATCTATTTCGCTTTTCGTTTCAAAGCTCGCTTTGATACATTTTTCGAAAAGCTAATATATTTAAATCTAGGGCAAGAAGAGTAAATTTTCACTTTTAATTGGTGATTTTGCACGGGTTCGATGTAATGTAACTTTTGTGTCCCCTTTACTGTTACGCAATTTTCAAATCGAACTTTTACCTTTTCTTTGTAAATGCAATTTTCTTTAACATTTTTGCATACTTTCCGGATAAAGAAATACTGAATATTTTTCGCATACTACAAAGTCAAAGTATGAACAATGATGAACTTAATTATAAAAAATTCAGATTCTAATGAATAAATAATTGTTACTTTTGAGCATTTCAAAAAAGTTATCCTCATTGAATTCTGAAAGTTTAAATAATGATTAATTGTAAATTTCGCATATCATATTGAAAAAAAAAATACGTGTCTTCTATTTTTGTGTTAAAATCGAGAAAAATATAACTGCGAGTGAATTTAAATTTTAGTGGTAAATCTGACGTGGAATGACTAATATGTAATATAATATGCATCACATGTGAACTATGTATGATAATAACGTATGATAATAAATAAATTTTTCTACAGTCCAAACATGCATGCACGTATCTTCAAAGTTACTACTCCCAACAGAGTAGAAAGATCTCTTGCTAGTGGTAGCGACATGGAAGAACTCTTATCTGATGCGTGTTCAAACTTAGACATTACCTACGACGCATCATGCCAGGTATGCCCTATTTGTTATTACATTAAAATTTAATAATCAATACATGCATATGTGTTTGACATCCATATTCTCTTCATAATTTACAGCTTGTACTCGAAGAAGACGGGACACGTATTAGAAAATACAGTCTTTTAGAGAAACTGGTACTATCCAAATGGACCATTACTATTAATGGTACTTTTCGAAGGAAAAAAGTGGGAACCTGCTCCAAAAACTTTACCTGATCTCAGCACAACAACATTTGCTGATTCAGATATTGTTGAATTTTTAAATTAATTGTTAAAATAATAACCATTTATTTGAATTAAAAGCACATTAATTCAATGAAAAAAATACTTTTTTCTTTGTAGGACACCAAACAGGAGAACCTTCTGCAAGTACTTCTATTTCAAATGGCTTAAGGAATCAGTTTTATCAATCCCAAAATAAACAGGTTTTTGCATTACCAATGGATGAAATCGTTCCTAAAAGAATGCAAAATATTCCTAATAATCCTGTCAACTATGAGTTAGAACTGATCAGAAATGCAGCTGATTATATGAAATATACTTTGGAGGATATTTCTTTTGCGGCGGCTGGAAGAATAGCACAATTAATTGTCGCTGAATACCCAGCAGTTTTCGCTTTCCGCTCATGGACTGACGATACTCATGTTCACTGTGACGGAGTGAAACAATTAAAAACGCGAATTTATGACCGGGCGAGAAGAATTGAAGATCCAAATAAAAAGAGGAAGCGTAGAGAGGAAACTGATAATAATAGCGATAACATCATTGAAGAAAGTACTTCAAAAATATTTCACAAAAATCAAGACACTTACGGTTGCGTTTGTTACGAACCTTTCCTTCCAGAAGGAGAAACAAACGAAATGCAATTGAAGCATAAAATAACCCTTTTCGAATCTTTAACTGATGCCCCGGAAAAGAAGCTGCAAATAGCCGAAGAAATCCGACTTGTAGCTCTGACATAGGCCTCTCAAAGAACAAGCTTAAATAGAAGGGATGAACCGAGATCAAATAATAGTACCGATGAGACAACCCTAAAAACATCTTAACAGCTGATTGGCCACACCTGACTCACACAAAACATTTCCTCAATCATGCGAGCATACTGATTGGAAGAGATATCCCGCTTGAATGGGAAAATAACATAGGAGTAAAGCTTCCTGTTATTTTTGAGTATTTTACAGATTACAGTAGGAAATACAGAAAATTGAAAAATATTCCCCAAGCCGCAATAAGTCTTCACTCAACGCTGGCAGAAATTAAAGAAACATCAAAACAAATAAACATCAACACTCCCTATACTCTGGGATTTGTTTTATTGATAGGTTGCTACTTCCAAGAAGAAGATCTATTTGAATTAGTTGTGAGTATTAATGTATAATATTCCATTGTACGTTACATATGTATTTGAAAAAACTTCATGTATATTTAAATTGCATATTTATATTTTTCAGGACACTGATGCTACGGACGAAGAAGTCGAGAACGAAAAAGATTCGTGTTACATCCCGTAAAAATTAATAAAAATTTAAAATCGCTCCTACAGCAAGGCAACCCGGCATACAACCAGGCGATTGACGAACGTAAATCACATCACTGCGATGATAACTACTTGTCGATAGGATAATTACCTGAGATCGACAAGGCAGTTGAATTGCATAGAATAGGAAAACTACCTTACCGTCGGTAATGTAGAGAACCAAGCCAATATAAAATTAATAATTATTTAATAAAAATAACAATAATATTCATTATTGTTAAGAACAGCCATTAAATGATTGATAATAATAATCAAACAACAGCACATAATAATCAGCGATAACCAATAATGGATAATCAATCAATAATATCAATCACATTATTGGGGATCCGCAAATTAGCTTGAATAATATTTTAGAATGTAAACACCAAAAATTCATGTACTTCATAAATACTATAAGAATATAAACCAAGTTGTAAAATAATAGATGAGTCAGTGCAATTATCACCTAGTACAATTGCACCGACCTGTCAACATATATATATATTAAATAACATAGCTGAAAAGACGAGAAAAAGAGATACCGCACCGAGCATCAATGGACTTTGATCCCGATAGTATGACCTGCGTGAGAACTAGCCGCGAGTTCACGAGTTTCCGCGACTGTCAGCAAGCATGGTCATCGACATTGCCGCCAGACGCGTGCCAATCAACAAATTATCACTGTACGTGCCGATCTACAAATTAGCAGGCACTCTCCCACTATGGGAATAATCAATAATATATAAACCCCATATTTACCTCTGGAGGTTGTCTTTTCGCTAGTAGCTATTCAGTCTTCAAGATCTTAACGTCGGTAATCACTCCGTCCGCAAGTCATACTGTCGGTGTCACGAATTGACCCTTCGATATTCGTAAATCGGTATCTTACACAAGGAATACCTCGGTACTTGGTAAATAAAATCCCTGGTCCTTAAGTGGTGCAAGTCCGGTGGTCGTGAATTAATAAGTGCCGTTAAATACGTGTATCGTCGTATTAAGTCGAGTTCTGAGAGTTAAATCTACAGAAAACGAACTTAACCAGTGTTTAGCAAGCAAGTTGGATTGTCTGATACGCTTCCTGTACTACTTGACTAGCACTACTTAACTCCAGCCAGGATTGTGCCGTTATCCAGCTATCAACAAGGAGAAATATACGACAAAACTCTTTCTCTTGCCTTCTCAAGCAAGGAAAAAGCGTAAGTTATATAAATAAGCATCTCAAAACTTATTATATTAACTATAACGCCAATTGTAGTGCGTGAGTTGTATACCTAGGCATCTCAAAACCTAGTATATTTGCATAAAACGTACAAGTTACATATATAGGCATCTCAAAACCTGTATTAATAACTTGTAGACGCACACACTTAAACGCGGAAGTCACATATATAGGCATCTCAAAACCTGTATTAATAACTTGTAGACGCACACACTTAAACGCGGAAGTCACATATATAGGCATCTCAAAACCTGTATTATTGACTTATATAGACGCACACTTTTAATCCGTGAGTTACATATATAGGCATCTCAAAACCTGTATTACTAACTCATAAACGCATAAAACCATTAATATTGCCTTCTCATCCTGAGAAGTAGTATAAGTCATACACATAAGCATCTCAAAACTCAATGTATATCTGTCTTTTAATTAATAAAGCTTGTACACCGCAATTTAATCAAATTTGTTATTATTGTGAACAACTCGAGCCGCACAGGTTTGACTAGTGACCACGATCCCACAAAAATATAAATAATCTGAATTTACCACTCTGATTTAATCAGCAAACTTTCCTCCCTTTTCCTAATTTTCCCAACCTACCCTCGCCTTAGCTCGGGACGTAACAATTCGTCTCGGCCTATCTTGGTTTTAAAAGGTACATGTATTTCGCGTGTACTTATTTTTTTCTTCACTTCATGTTTATAGTAATTGAGATGTGTTAACATGCTTAATTGTTTTGCAGGGATCAAGAAAAGATTTCTTGCTCCATCGTAATAGAAAAGACGACCGTATTGAGAACAGAGAACGTACTAGAAGGCATCTTACTTTTAGTTCTGAGCCATTATGTTTATGGCTACAATTATGCAGTGACAAAGTCTTCGTCATTGGAATTTATACAAAGGTGAGTGCAATTCTCTTTTCATATACTCTCCTAATATGAATCAGCAATAAATCATGCCCTGATCACAGTCAGCGTATATACGCTGTTGAGTCAATGAAAATTCTTCGGCAAATCTGTATAAATCTCGCGATAGTCAGTGACCAGCAGCGAATTTTCACTGATTCAGTATTGTATACACGATGATATAATCAGCGCTCGACTTACCGCTGATTTAAATTGAGAGAATATCATTTTATATGAATGTATCTTAGTATATCATACAATTTATTTGCTACAACCTTCTTTGTTCTAGAATGCTACTGAATATCAACCGAAAAGATGGGAATAAGCGGGGTGGAAAGAGCAAATATCAAAAAACGACCGAAGATACGAAAGTGGCGAAACTGATGTCCAATATCATCAAATTTGAATTAAATAATGTATAGGCGACAAGCACCAAGAAGTTCTCGTTGATAAAATGTACCATAGGTTTATATTCAGAGTAAAAAATATGTACATTAAATAAAATGATATTTTAATTTTAATATTTGAAAAATATTTTCACATTGCAACCGGAAAATTCACTTTTCAGCGTATTGGCTAAATTCCAAGCAGAGTATGAAATTTCGTAATTTCAGGGAAATATTGCCTATTCAGAAGGGGGATAAATTTCACATTCAATACGAAGAAATTCTGAAAGGATAAGAATTATTTCCTACTGATTGTACAGAAAAATTTCCCATTTTTAACGGAAAATTTCCATAAACTGTGGAAATAATTCCTACTTAACGCTCGGAAGTTATTCCTAATTTAAGAGTCAAAATCGACTACCTTTTTCGGAAATTTTTCCTATAAAATAGTAGGAAATTTTTCCACTTACTTGTCGGTAATAAATCCTACTATACCTTCGGAAATTTTTCCGAAAATAGTAGGAAATTTTTCCACTCCCTTATCGGTAATAAATCCTACTATACTTTCGGAAATTTTTTCGAAAATAGTAGGAAATTTTTCCACTTCCTTGTCGGTAATAAATCCTGCTATACTTTCGGAAATTTTTCCGAAAATATTCGGACAGCTAAAAATCCAAACAAGTCGGAAATTGTTCCTAATGAACTGGATATTCCTCCGACCAAACAGTAGGAACTAATTCCAGTTCTATGTCGGAAATATTTCCGAATATATCTTAGGAAAAATTGCCGACCCATTTGGATTCTTAGCTGTCTGACTATTTTCGGAAATTTTTCCGAAAAATTTTTTACAGTGTACAAAGTATATTAATATTATAAACTTGATAATAATACTTCATATTTATGCCAGAAATTTTATCATAAATAATACTTTAAGTGATATGCAAAGTTCAAAGTATATTAATATTATAAACTTTATAGTAATACTTCATATTTATGCCAGAAATTTTATCATAAATAATACGCATTGCTTTAGAAATTGTGCAGTTTTAAAAAATAAAAAACGTCCCTGATTCGCAAATATAGTGTGTTTTTTAAGCCCAATTTCCTTTTTTATTGATATAAACACTTTTTTATTTTGATAATTTAAATTCACAAAATATGCAAGTAACAATTATATTCGATATATGTGTAAATTGGCAATTCTTAAGATTCCTCCTTTGTATTTTTTATAGAAATAAATTCTCACTGATGAGGACTCCAACCTGAGTCGAAACGTTTGAAAGAATGTAAGAACTGAGTTTTCATTATTTCTGGACCCTAAAGCCAATTTACACATATATCGAATATTCATCAAAGGGTCGATACAAGTCCTATCTATAATTATTTAACTATGGGCAATCAAAGAAAACGAAGAGGAAACAATTTTTTCAGAAGAATCAAGAATGACTTCTGCGATGAGGTCGTCTCCTATATGAAAACATTTTCACATTATAAGGTTCAACTTGTTACCAAGTTCAACCAAAGAATTCTACTTTTGCGTTGTAGGAAAGAGAGAATCCTTCCACAACATTTGCAACACATCGCATCTCTGGCAACAGTTTTTGATAACAGTAACATTACAAGCATGCATTCCTTAGTTATAAATAAGTTTCAATTCTCAACTCTAAACCTAGAAATTAAGGACATTTGTTTTACAATCCACAGATTAGAAACCAACTTAAACTTTGTAAAACAAAAAATCATGACAATTTTACCAGAAAATATCCACCATCAATTTTTTAATTTTGAATCCAACAAAGCACAAAAAATTTTCGCATCACAAAAAAACAGTTGTAAATCGAAATTTGAACGTCTCAAAAGAACAGAGGAAAACTATTTAAACAAAGACGATTCCCCTTACTATCTAAATGGTTCATGGTTCATCAATTTGACTGACACAAACATTCCAACCGTAGTAACGAAAACAATCAGCCTCGGAAAAAATTTTGGTATTCCTTTTCCTTCAGAAAAACTCCCCATTAAATATCTAATTGCAGACTTTGAATCCAACATCCAAAAAATCAAGGAAGAACAAAGAAATGAAGCGAGACATAAGTTTGTTAATTGCATAGAAAGTTTCTCTAATAAAAAACAACAACCCCTTAATACCTTCCAAAAACAAGTATTAGAATTTTCGAAATCCACTAACACCTTTCTAAAAAACAACTCTCACATTTTGATTACGAAAGCAGATAAAGGCAACATAACTGTAGCCATGGACAAAAATAAATATATTTCTGAAGCCACTCACATCCTATCGGACAAAAAAGCTTATGAGCTCTTAAAAAAATCCAATTTACAGTAGAAGAGGAATCAGATAACAAATTATGCTTTTTGGATGTTCTTATCATCAGAACAGGGGAGAACATCAAGACAAATTGGTACCAAAAACCTACTTACTCAGGCCGTATTCTTAACTTTTATTCTCACCACCCATTACACTACAAAATTAATGTGATTAACAACCTTGTTGACAGAGGCATCATCTTAGCACACAAAAACTTCCACACAGAAAACCTAAAAAAAATCCAAAATATCCTATCACAAAACAATTATCCAACAACAATAATCAACTCCACTATAAAACACAGACTCAATTATCTGCTACATAAAGCCTCCACATCCAGGTCTCACATGCACTAGCCATCTGTAAGTGAAAGCGAGGCTTCCACACACTCTCACACCCGCACAACACAACCAAATCCAGAAAGCCAAACACAAAAGAAGTTGTCATTTCCCTATGTGAAAGGGTTATCTGAAAAACTTTCAGGTATCCTTAAACCTTTCAATGTAAAAATTGCCCCACGTAATACCAATGACCTATCACATCTTTTCAAATCAGCAAAAGACCACACACCAAAACTTGAAACAGCACATGTTGTCTACAATATTCCTTGCATTGATTGTACAGCAAATTATATAGGCACAACCAAAAGACCTCTAAAAAATAGAATCCAGGAACATAAAAAAGATGTATATAACCCCCCAGAAAAATGGACCGCCCTCACCAAGCATACGTGGCGCCAGGATCATAAATTTAATTTTGACCAGGTAAAAATAGTTGACAGATCTAACAATTATAAAAAACGTATGATTCTCGAAATGACTCACATTGCTAGCAATGCCCATACAGTCAATCAAAGAACGGACACAGACAATCTATCTGCTTTTTACTTTCCTCTTTTAAAGAAAAAAAACAAACAAAGGCACGCAAACCAATTGCAACTCTTTTGTTCCAATAATGTATTTTTTAGGAGATGCTTGGTACAAAATATTTCCAAAACCGATCGAATCATTGCCACCTGAAATAATGAAACCCTTAACTAAGCCCACATGGCGATACACAAATCCAGCATACCTTGCGACAAGTGGAATATATTCTCAATCAGATTTAAATAAATTACGCGACCATATAATGTTTCCCGCGGAGAAACCAATGTTTTTAAATTCACTAGCTCGTGGAATTATGGGACAATCTACATTAAATCAGGGAGTTTCATTATTAAATCTATTAGATGAAGAAACTATGGAAAAAATCGCACACTCAACCTGGATAAAAATTTGGACAATATTTTCAAATTTCGGTACAGTTAGCGCAGGTTTTATAGGTGTAATCATTATAATTGGAGGCATTAAACTAATAATTGATACCATAATTCATGGTTATGCACTGTATACTGTTTTTGGATGGTCATTTCACTTAATAGGTGCTATCTGGGACTCTGTAACTAATCTTCTATTACATTTAGGTAAAGGAAAACCAAACTCCGAGAACCAACAATCTGAAACAAACCCATCAGCACCAAATTTTGCAACAAACTTCGTAGAAGAAAACGAAACAGGTAAACAAAACAAAAACGAAGCATCCAACCTATATCCTCACAATCAACTTGCAGAAATATCTAACGTAACTCAACCTTTTCATTTTTAAATAATAATAAAAAAAAACAGCATGAACTACTTCTACAAACTAAAAAAAGATAACAAAAATGAATTACTCTTCGAAATAACAGCAGAATATAAGAAAAACAAGGTAACTGGCCTTGGATATGATCCTGAATTAACAAAACAGCATGTCACTGAAACACTTTTAACAATGGTACCTGAAATAGAAGCACATGCCTCTAATTCCTATCAATCCTTTCAATTAAATGCTTTTAAAGAATTGCAAAATACTTGCAAAGAATTCAAATTCTCACAACCACAAATGCTGACTTTCCGCATTAAATATTCAAGTACATCAACAACTTATATGAGCATTTGTAAAACCGACCAAATGAAAGAAAGTGGAATCGGTAGAACACCGAAACAAGCAAAAGATCAAGCAGCTTGTAAGCTGATACACCTCATACTAAAAAAGGTAGAAAAAGAAAAAAATGATAAACTTCAAAATAACTTCCAAAATTTAACAGTAAATTCAAAATCTGATTTTTCAAAACTCAATCCACTTCCACAAAAAGGATATAACAGATCAAATTGCTGAGGTCCGAAGGGTCAATAGAGTGCTGCACTGGGGTAAAACCTAGCTCTCTATTTTGAACGGAATGACCCAAGGGCTTAGGGACGGTGTCAATCTCGACCCCATTCATGTCTGGAGTGATAAAGTAGGAGAAGTCGATTGGACTCGTGGGAATAAAATGAACAAAAATAAAGACAAACATAACAAAATTATAGATACCGACACAGAATCTGGCGACGACTTGGCAAACGAAAATAGAAATGATAATGGAAACGAAATGGCAAATAGGACACTGAAAAAGAAATTTGGCAACTTGGCGGAGGAAGAGGCCGAACAAAGGATAATGGATAAGGGAATAAATTCTGAAACGAGAAGCGCACCTACTACTTCAAAGCCAAAAAACAAAAGAGGCAGAATGGAATTGGACTCATCTGGAGAGGAGCACAAAGGCTGGCAGGAGGCTATAGTTGATGCAGATGGCACAAATGGCGAGGCACGGAGAATTACCGAAAAAATAAGAATGCTATGCCATAGCGACCCAAGTAAGAGAGTTTCAAGGGATCTAACAAGCAAAATAATGGACTTGGTGGGCGATCTCGCAGTTATCGTAATGGACCTAACAACACGCAATACGTACCTCAAAGGAGTCATGGAAGGCATCAGGACCGAAAGAGATAGCGTAGAAAAGAAAATAGAGGCCATGGAGGAAACGCAACCAAATCGGGCAACCTACGCACAAATGGCCCAAACAAAAAAGACCTATGGAGTACCCTCCATTACGGGCATGCCTAAGAAAACACCCCAATTGGCACAAGTGGTAATAATAAAACCGCCTGATGACATGGAAAAGACCGATGGTGACGCTTTAAAGAATAAAATAATGGGTCTAATGAACCCAGCAAAGGAGAAAATTAAGATAAAAGGCATTTGAAAAATACGCGATGGAGGTCTAGTAGTCGAAACAGCCACTGCAGAAGACCTGTGTGAAATTGAGAAACACTGCCAACTAAGAGCTTGAGGATACAAGGTTACGAAGGCTGGAGCATCAAACCCTCGTATAGTTATATTTGATGTGCCAAGGAACCTAAGCGAACAGGAAGTCGTCGAGACAATTTATGATATCAAGAGCCGTATACAATAAGAGGCAAAATATCAAGCTATGGAGGTCAAGCAAGAGTGGTTACTGGTGCAAAAGATGGAGACACACCGTGGTCGACAATTGTCATCTTTGATAACGCCCTTACGGTTATGAAAATGACGCAATACAGTGATACACACATAGTCTGCATACAGGTAGATAATATGGGTTTATCCTTCTACATAGTGAGTGCATACTTCCAATTTTCGAAGCCAATTCAACCATATCTGCAAAGGATACGTGATATTGTACACGGCCTGTGAGGCCAAAAAATAGTCTTCTGTATAGACACTAATGCTGAGTCTCCCATGTGGCAATCACAAACTTTAGACGAGGAAGGAATCATGGTAGAAGACCTTATTCAAGAACTAGGCTTACAGATAATTAATGAACCAGACAACCTAAGTACTTTTTACACAATACACGCGAAAAGCAACATTGATGTGACACTCGCCACAAACTCAGCTGCTAACTATATAAGACGATGGAACGTTGAGGATGGCTGGATTTCAAGTGAACGCCGGGCCATAACCTTCGATGTAACTCCTGAAAAAGAGTGCGAAACCAGTACGGATGTAGTGTGCCTGGCAAAGAACATTAGAAGAATAATAACTGAAACATGTAAGGAATCAATACCACTGAAACGTAAAGGAAAACATACAACGAAATAGTGGAATCAAGAATTAACGACACTAAAGAAAAGAGTGTACTACAAAAGAAGGCTGTATCAAAAGGCAAGAAAAGGAAGTAATTCTCAGAAAACGGCATGGGACAATATCAGTGAAACAATTTTGCAATTATACAACGGATGTCTCAAATGTGGCATCTTTCCGAATGAATGGAAAAGAGTGATAGTGGTCACGCTGAATAAGTCATCGGAAAAAGACCCAGCTAACCCGTCATCATATAGACCAATCCGTCTGCTTCCTGTAATGGGGAAAGTGCTGGAAGGACTTATCCTGGAAAGAATTAAACAAAAATCGGAACAACAACTATCAGGCATGCAGTACGGCTTCAGAAGCGGTCGTAGCACAGAAGACGCCATAATTCGTTTTAATAACATGTACCAGGAGGGCACGGAAAACTATTGCCTGGGAATTTTCCTAGATATAAGTGGGGCTTTTAACAACCTGTGGTGGCCGGATATCATAGCGAGACTCAAGCAAATTGGTTGCACACGAGAGATTATAGCCCTGACTAGGGACTACTTGAGAACTAATAGTGGAGAGGTTTTAAAGGAATCTCACAAAGGGGTGCCCGCAGGGATCTCTTCTCGGACCCACACTTTGGAATATAGTCTTCGATGACCTAATGAAAACCTTAACCTTCTCCGGCTTCGAAAAGATAGTCGTATATGCGAATGATGGCGCAATTGTCCTACATGGGAATACGCGAAACACGATTCAAGAACGAGGACAAAATGCAATCAATGTTGTGGCGAAATGGTGCGAAGAGCATAAAATGAAACTGTCCCAAAGTAAGACAGTAATGATGCTGCTCAGAGGCAAACTGAACTTAGGCAGACCGCCTATCATATATTTAGAGAGCAAACCTGTAAAAATGGTAAGCGAAATGTGCTACCTAGGGATAACCCTGGAAACTGGAGTTGTGGGGCCAAAAATTAAAAAGCATGTGATCAAAGTGACCAAAAAATACAGAAATGTGTTTGGATCCTTAAGAAGAATTGCGAAAAGGGATTGGGGACTCAACTACAGAGCACTGGAAACTATATACAGAGGACTATTCATACCCATTGTCTCCTATGCAGCTGCATCATGGCATCATATGGCTAATGAAAAGGATTGGAGGACCCTAACACTAGCACAAAGGCATGCGCTTATAGGAGTAACGCAGGCATATAGGACCGTATCAGCAGAAGCAGTACAAGTGCTAGCCAGAGCAATACCAATCAGGATGGAAATTGAAAAAAGAGTAGCCAACTACAAAATGAGAAAGGGCATAGCATTCTGGATGTACGACTATGAATACATACCAGCTAATTCTACGAAGGAACAAATAGGACACAGAAAGACAGCACTTAAACAAATTTATAAAAGGTCACTAGATCGCTGGCAGGAAAGATGGGAAGAAACGGAAAAGGGAAGGATAACCCGAAAATTCTTCCCAAACATAAATGAGAGAATGAAGGCAAAATGGATCAATGCCAACTACTACACAAGCCAATTTTTGACAGGACACGGCGATTTCAGGGCCAAATTAATGGAACTAGGAATCTGTGAAGACTCGAAATGCACTTGTGGCGAAGAAGAAACAAATGAGCACATTCTTCTAACATGCACCAATTGGTCATCGCAAAGAGAAGTACTCATAAGAGAACTCCTGGAAATACAAATTCCTTAGCCAACAACTCTCGAAAATCTAATGAGTAAAAATGCATATAAGCACTTTGAAAACTTGGCTGTTAAGGTGATAAAGGAAAAAGAAGAAAGAGAACAAATATAAATATAAAAATGAAAATGAAAATAGGACTAGAAACGAAAATGGAATAGTATACCTCAAATCGCATGAGGTAAACCGAGAAATTTAAAGAATAACTCTTGCAGTCACTATATAAGAAAGTTCCAAATTTTATGTCTCAGGATCGTAAGCGAGCGTGTGCGTGATTCGACGAAAACGTATCGTCCTATACTAGGTTGTACAAAAAGTTTTGAAAGCGGAAATGAAAATACGTTTTTTTTTGTGAAATCACTTTTATTGCTCAGTATAATCTTCCATAAGATCAATACATTTGGTCCAACGGTCTTCCAACTTGTTTATCCTATCATGGAAGTGACTTTCTGCAAGGCCTGCAAAATACTCCTCTACGACGGCTATAACCTCTTCGTTTGATGAAAAATGCTTCCCACGAAGGAATTTCTTAAGGTGTGGGAACAGCCAGAAGTCAGAGGGAGCTAAATCAGGCGAATAAGGTGGATGCTGCAACAATTCGTACTTTAATTCGGTTATTTTAGTGATGGTTTTTTGAGCTGTGTGAGCGGGTGCATTGTCTTGATAAAAAAGGATTTTTTTCTTCTGCAAACCGGGTCTTTTTTCACGAATTTTTTCATCCGATTGATGCAAAAGGTTACAATAATATTCAGAATTTGTTGTTTTGCCAGTTTGGAGATAATCCACCAACAAAATCCCTTTTGCATCCTAAAAAACTGATGCTAACACCTTCTTCGCCGATTTCTGGACACGAACTCGCTTCGGTGCCGAAGTGCCTGGTTCACACCACTCCTTAGCCTCTTGTTTTGATTCAGGATCATGATGGAAGACACAAATCTCATCCATAGTGATGAATCGACGCAAAAAATCCTTTTTATCCTTTCGAAAACGCTCCAAATGTTGCTCAGAAAGTCGCATTCGAACGTGTTTTTGTTCCATTGTGAGCGAATGCGGCACCCATTGTGCACAGAGCTTTCTGAAACCCAAAACTTCGCGTAAAATATGACTCACACTTCCTAATGAGATGTCTAGGGCCTCTGCTAAATCTCTCTCGGTCAATCAACGATCTTCCAAAACCATATCCTGTACTTTTGCTATGAATGCTGGTGTTGATGCACTTTTTGGACGTCCTGAGCGTGGATCGTCTTCAACGCTTTTTCGACCACGTCTAAACTCTAAAACCCATCGATGCACAGTTGGAAATGAAGGAGCAGCTTCCTTTAACACTTTCATCATTTTTGTATGAATTTCCGTTGCTGATAAACCTTCCAAAACAAAGAATTTTATCACTGCACGATATTCGGTTTTTTCCATTGTACAAAAATACACTGACACGTCAACTGCAAATGGCTTGTAAACAAACAATGAATTGACAGAGTGGAATGACACTTTGGGTATGTTCATATGAAAGATGAAATCTTAAAATGGCATAGAAATTTTGGTTCTTCTACTGCTCTATAGATGTCACTTTCAAAACTTTTTGAACAACCTAGTATATAATTTTAGTTATTAGGTTTATATTTGCGAAGTTGTATATTTAAGTGTATTTGCGATAGAAAATATGATTGGCTGCGACTCAATGGTGTGAATGTAATTTTTTTGTTATTTAAGAGAACCATGACAACGTTTAACTTAACTCCTTACAATTCATGAAGTTCATATTACTTTAAATTTAAGAAATATTTCTTAAATTTCAAAACACGGTTATTCATATCAGTAACATCTTTTTGACACAAATCTCTAACTTACCATAGGCAATATTATCGTTCTTTGAATCCATTATTACTCAATACACTACTACTTGACCATTTTAAACAGTAAATTATATCTTCGGAGCAAATAATTATTTGATCCTACCAAAAATTATCTCCTCATTTCAAATAAATATTTCTCTCAATTTACAATACACTCATTAAAAATAAGGAATCTATATTCGAATGGAAAACAAATTTACTTGAACCAATGCAAATTTTTTTGAATTAATCCATTGTTTCTTTGAACATGCATCACATCATTTTACATCAAAGAATTTACTTCTCTTATCAAATAATTGCTACACAATGTTAATAACATATTTATTCAAACTAATGAATATTTAATAGTACTAGAAAAACATATTTTTGCTTTAATTATTCATTTTTTAAAGACAATAAAAATATTTCTTTGATCTAAAAAAATATTTATTCATCAGTATCCTGTTACCAAGCCAGATGATGACCTCCTTCCCCCAGGTTTAGTTACCCATATATGTAGAGATTGATGACCTCCCCCTCCTAGGTTTAGCTGTCTATATATGTAGAGGTTCAGGCAGGCCTCGTCAGTTCTTCTCTAAAATCTCTCACGAATAAAAACGTACAAAGTGACATCAGTTTGATGTCACTACCTTTTAAAAATTAGAAAGTTTAGTTTTCACTATAACATTTTGGCGATCCTGCCACGATCCGCTTAAGTTCTCGGTTTTTAATTGCTACGGAAATCCACGTAGAACGCAGACCTGTGCGAGACTTGGAATCCACGGACCCAAGAAGCTAAAGAAACTTTACGAAGTTTTAAAAATAAGAAGAACTCCAGACTTCACTACGGTAAGCCCGAAAACAGGAATGAGTAGCTGATAATAAAAATTAGTTGGTGAATTTAGTAGCCACTATTCCACGTAAATTATCAGTGAAAGATTCCATTAAAATTGAACGAGACCCGCAATCAGGCGGAAGACGCATCTGCGTAGGTAAGCAGCCAACTCCCAGCCAGGCAACCGATTAGCAGCAGTGAGAAGCTAAATCATCTCTTCGACTCGTCAAGGAAGGCAGGCGGTCTACGGATCCCACATCAGGCCACGAGTAGCACAGTAAGCATTACTTCTAGAAAGTGAAAGTATTGTAAACATTTCTTCAATCGATCTTGGACCTTATTGTATAAATCCTCTTTACGTACGTTGCACGGCGACTGTACTACGATACAGGTGAGGTAAAGTTGAGGCAAGATCGGGTTGGCTATACTCTGTGTGTTCACAAGCACTGGCCACCCTTAACAAATTAAGTATCACTACCTCAAAATCAGTAGCCGTTTGTAGCAACTTATACTGCATTTTGTTGTATTAAAAAATAAACATTTAAAATTTTAACGCGACATTCTACACCCGAGTCACAAACAATAGATAAGTAGGTACACTGGCGTTTGATAAACACCGAGATAGCACGCTCTATCAATCTGACTCATCCTACGATACGGCCTCATCCTCTTTAAATTTCCCAATCACAACCACTCTCATGTCTCGAGCACAATCTCCCGTCAGGGCCCAGTCCCCCTCTTACACCACTGACGAATTACTAGTAAGGGTTCTCAGCCAAATGGAAACTCTGACTATCTCATTCAACGCCCTGAAAAAAGAAAACGAAAATAGGATAGATGAAATTTCAAGATTATCAAAGAAATTAGGAGGAGCAGGGACAGTAGAAACAGATAGTGAATTCCAGCAACGACCAGAAGCGACAGACGATCATTCTTCGGTCGAAGAAAAAACATTCCAAAGAAAAGAAACATTTAGACCAAGACAGGAAAATATTTACGGTCAATCACAATTTTTCCCAATAACTGTCCCAACAGCAACACACGAAGAACGGAAAATGGGAGCCAAGTTAGCAATTGAAACGATAAAGCCAATTAACGGTCAGGACGACATGGGAGTAGAAGATTTTATAAAATCGGTAAAGAGAGCTAGAATAAGATGCGAAGAACCACAAATTCTTCTAGATTTAATTTTAGCAAAGAAAATTACACACGCGGCAGAAAAAGCCATTAGGTATATGCAAATAAACTCCTATGAAGATTTATACGCGGCACTTAGACAAAATTTGAGACAAACCAGCTCATTAATTTCATTAAAATCTAAATTAGAAAGCTGCAAGCAAGGCTTAACAGAAACGGTTCAGAACTTCACAACGAGGTTTCGACAAATAACAAATGAAATAAATTACCTAGTCCAATCCCAGCACGTAAACCCCACTAAACGAAGACTTAAAATAGAATTGGAAGAAGAAGAAGCCGTTAACCGTTTCTTATTAAATTTAAAAAGAGAAATAGGAATGCAGGTACGTCTGTTAAAACCGAACACAGTAAACGAGGCTCAAGCATTAGCCATCGAAACTGAAACATGGTTAAAAGACAGCCAGCCTGTTAGACAAATTATCAAACCACCAGCAAAAATATGGGCCAAGTCACCCGGACCACCTCGACTCAGTGCAAATACTACACCTAGAGCACAAAATATTACCATACCACTGAGTGACAGATTTAAAATGAATTGCTTCAAGTGCGGCAAAATAGGTCATATATCTTCACAGTACCAAGTGAAGCAGGGTTTTCCCCCAGGCCATGGTTTCAAGCGACCACCTCCGCTAAGAGCAATCCAAGAGGAAGAAACAGAAGCGGAAAACATGACGGAGGAAGAAATAACGGAGCAACGGATCTTCGAGGAATCAGCCGAAATTTTTCCATATGCGGAATATTGCGAACAATTGATGCCAGAACAAAAACTGGAAGATACAGATTATTAGTCTACTCAGGAGCTGCTATAAACATAATCAAAGAAAAAAAAAAAAGAAAAAACACGTTTTCTACATAGTACCCAACGATTTTCCCTTACCAGAAGGAGGTGTTGCGGGTGGTCCAAAGTGTGCAATATTTTTTTGGAAAAAGTTGTTATTAGTATACAAAATCTAATTTATGAAATATCAATTGCTTTAAAAGTGAATGAACTGCACACTTTTGAACGTTCGTAACCTGATTGCATTCCAGTGGCTAATGCAATTCAGCATTTTTGGTCATGCGAGCTGGTCTTGAGTCGTAGAGTTATTTAAATACATTTAAATTAAACTTTTAAAAGTTTGAATAAATCTTTTAAAAATAAGACTATTTCCCCCATTTGTTTTTCAGATACATTAATTTTTTATAAACTAGATTAATTGATAGCGAGAGTGCATAGGCACTCAATCGCAATGATCTAAAAAAGTATGAAATAAGAGAAAAGCGAAGAATGAGTGTAAAGTGAGAGCGATGATATAAAAACTCGGATGAGCGGAGAAAGAATAGAATAGGAAAAAGAATGAGCAATAGCAGACTCGCGATAGAATGTACGAATAGAAGAGGAAAAAGAGAACGAAGGGGAGAGAGAGAGAATTATTTCCCTGCAGCTCAAACGCGCCATTGCCACCTTTCTGCTTTTGCTTGCTTCCATCTTTCGTCCGCCCAGGCGCGCACTAAAGAAAGCAGATATATGCATATATTTTATCTGATTCTATGGCTGCCACGATCCGACTCTGCGCTCAGCGTAAGGTCCAGCATACACCTACCCCTTCCCATACCCCGCAACCACCCGAGCCTAAATGCTTATACCGGCTGACCTACCGCAACCGATCCACGTGCTTTTAAGACATCAAATAAAACTTGTCTGAACAATGGAATTGTTTCAGTAACAATTTCATCAATACAATAATCATAAATAACAATTAAAATTCAGACAAGCTTATAACGGGTGACCTCCGCTGAAACGTCAAAAAAAATAAAATCCTGAACGATGCGGACCCGAGGATTCGGGATTACCCTCGGTGTCACCTTCGTTACTTAGGCGGCGAAAATAATGAGCGACTGGCGTCTCTCGACGCCATATTTATAAAAGCAACGACCCTGAAAATAAAAGCTTAGCATGCAAAAAAAAAAGGCGAAGCCAAGCAGGGTTTCTGGCTAGGGTGATTATGGATTCGGGAGTCCGGATCAGGCAAGGTTTTAGGTTAGGAAAGGAATCTTAACCTAAACATAGAAGCTCTTGTGCAAATAAAATAATAAAATAAATTAAGCAAATAAAACTAAGCTACAATTTATTTAGTTATCGGCAAGGTCCAGGCTCGATACAAATTCAAAAGAGCTGACAACAAAAATTATCAAAATATCGTGGCCAACATGGCTCGTGGTACAAGAAAAGAGGCAGATCTCTAAGAGAGCCTGAGAGCCACGGTTTAAAAAAGAATAAGAATTTTAATATAGCCCGGAATAGAGTCTCACAGATTTACCGAGGATCTGGCCGCGATCTCGCGCCTAACTTCGTCCAAGTTAAAATCTCCGGTGGCGTCCATTAGGAGATAAAAGAATAATTTTTCCTCTTTGGCTGTTTGCCACGCTTAAAACGTAGAGGGGTGCGTTTAAACCACGTTGAGTTTGTACTGCACAACACAGCAGTTGCAAATAGACAAGGCTAAATTAAAATGTATAATACAATTTCTAATTGTTCCAACCTGTCATGCCCTCTCTATGTTAATTATAATAATAATGGTGCGACGGTGTTGGAAACCATGGGCTGCAGCACGTGGTCGTTTCAGATGCCATGCCTGCTGGGTGATGCCCTCTGTGGCTTGCCAGTGAACCCCTCTGCGTGCGATGGTAACACAGCGATCTCCTTGGCGGCGCCTTTCAAGCTGGTGTTTTTCAATGAAACAAATAAAAAAAAGAAAACGGCCAGAAAAACAATAAAAAAATAAAAGAATTTTGTGAGCAGCTCTCAGACTATCCCTGACAGTTTTGAGTTTTAATTAAAAGGTGGCTTGAGCTCGATCCTGTCGTTGCCGGTCGAGGTAAAAAAAGTTAACGTAATTTACCACGTTACAACACCCCCCGGCCAGACCGGAAACGACCCCACCAAGTCTCCAAGACCACACTCCGGGCCAACTGACCAATTATTAGGTCCAGAAAAACAAAAGGATAGGCAAACCCGTGGCCCAGGCTGTCTGAGAGCGTGCTTCAATACTTAAAACTAGTGCAAACGTGCGAGCCAAGAATATAAAAAAAAAGACGTAAGCCTATAAAATAAAAAAAATAAAAGGAGGAGAGAAAAAAAATAAGTATGCGGCAGCTCGCTGTTTGCGATGCCGAGAACGAGCCCTATTAACTAGCTTAAGAGCTACTATCTTACAGGTTCTAGGGATAGGCCAAGGAATCAAATTTTCCATATACCAAAAATTCACAGGTTTAATATGGCTCCTTGCGCTTATGGGCCATGCACCCTGTACAAAAGAGAAGAACGAAAAAAAATAACAGGGAATCCACTAGTGGCGCCTAGATAGGGCGCCAGCGCTGTATGAGTGCCGCAATTCGGCGCTCACGGACCAGCCGTCCGGACCTCCGCGCGCGACGTCGTCTCCTAGGGGCCGGTTGAGCCTCCTCTGGCTCCCCCGGTTCCTCCAGCTCCTCCTGGCTCTCTAATGGGGGCCCCTCCTCCGAGAAAGGTGGCCAATCGAGGACCTCGTCCTGGAAAGAGGACAGCCACCTGACGAGTCGGTCCTCTGGGGTGCCTTCCTCAAGATAGGTGGGTTCGGTCGGGTCCACCGCCCCGCTCCACCATGGTAGGCTCGACCACTCCCAGGGGTCCCGGGGAAACACGGCCGGTCGGGGCTGAAACCAGAGCAGGGGATCAACCCCGACCACCCGCAGTACCCCGGTCACCGGGTCGATGATGAGGTCCATCACTCCCTCATCGTTGGGGACGAAAACCCCGCGGAAGACGTCTGTGGGCTGTAGGCGAGAGAAGAAAAGGGAAATCAGCCGATTATCAGGCGATTCATGCATGCATGCAGGACAACAATAACAACGTTCGACTCACATGGACGGACAGGGACGAACAATTCCCCTTGGACAATATGGCCACCACCTAAATTAAAACAACTATAAGGTATCCGAAGACGCTAATCAGAGGCAGCGGCCTCTAGATACGGCTTGAGGTCTTTGGTGTCCGCGCGGCCGACCGATTCGCCTCTATCATTCATGAGTTCGTAAATGTTCCGCGAGATCGCTATCGATACCGTGAATACGGCGTAAATTCATTGGTGAGCGACGCGATTATCCCTTTATTCGCGGAAGAAAGCGTACGGTCTCGCCGAAGGACGCGGTCACCGACTTGGTAGGTGCGCGGACGTACTCGGAGATTATACGCGTGCGCCTGCTTATTATGGGCAGCATCTAAGTGTCTCTTCATGAGGTCTCTCAAGGCTTCGAGCCTTTTGACTCTCTCGGACCAGGCGTCGACATTCCCGGGACGAGGGGGTTCCGATGAAACAGGCTCGAGTTTTTCATGAAGAGTGCCCTGGGGCAGTGGATCTCGGCCGAAATTTAAAAACGAGGGCGAGGTTTTTAAGGACGAATGATACGCGGTGTTAAACGCGAAGCGGAAGTCGTTTAGGTGGACGTCCCATTTACGCTGCGTCTCCTTGATAAACGAGATTATCATCGTAGCGGGTGGCGAGACGGTGATAGGTTTTATCCACCCCTAAATGTCCCGATTGAGGCTGATCGTGCGCCTCAGCCAGAGCTGTAGCATGATGCTCTTTAGGGAGGACCATCTTCCACGAATCTAAATCTGGGAGGATGGGATCGAGCCATTTATTCGCGCGATGGTGGTATAAGAGTCCGTTCTCTATTTTCCACGTGGGGAACGCGCGCGGATTCTTCTGAATATCCGAGAGGCGCTTAAGATACCAAGTGTCCTCGGTTTTGTCCATCGTGGTGACCTCTTCAGGACCATCTAGGTCCTGATGAAGCCGTGATAGGAAGTCTGGTACGACATTTAACGCCCCTTTCCTATACTGGACCTCAAAGTCGTATCCCAGGAGACTTAATGCCCAACGGGCTAATCGCCCAGTCGGGTCTTTTAGTGACCTGAGCCATTGAAGGCTACTATGGTTCGTCACGACCGTGAAGCGGAATCCTTCGAGGTATTCCCGGAACTTTTTAATTGCCCACACGACGGCCAAGCACTCCTTCTCAGTCACTGAGTAATTACGCTCAGCGGCTGACAGGGAGCGGCCGGCGTAAGCGATTACGCGCTCCACGCCTTCTATCGTCTGGGTCAGTACTGCTCCAACTCCAGTGGAGCTTGCGTCCGTTTGTAAAGTGAATGGGTGCGCAAAGTCTGGGCGAGCAACTACTGGCGCTGTAGTTAAGGCGGTTTTAATCGCCTCAAATGCAGCCTCCTGCTCTGCCTGCCAATCAAAGGGCTGCGCTTTCTTTAATAGTCGGAAAAGGGGCTCTGCTACTGTCGCAAAGTTCGGTATAAAGCGCCGATACCAACCTGCCGAACCTAGAAAACTCCGAAGTTCGCGGATATTTCGCGGCGCTGGCAAGTCCAAAATAGGGGCCAGCTTACTTGGATCAACCTTGACGCCCTCGTTGTTAATGAGGAACCCAAGGTACCTGATCTCGCTTCGGAAGAATAGGCATTTATCGGGGTTTACTGAGAGACCAGCAGCAGCGAGTCGATCTAATACCTCTTTTAGCCATTTGAGGTGATCTTCGAAGGTTTCGCTCACTATTATATCACATATCACATGAGATTCCAATTCCGGGCCACTGACTTTGTCGATTAGACGCTGGAACGTAGCAGGGGCGTTGGTAAGTCCAAAAGGCATGCGAGTAAATTGGAAAAGACCGCGCCCTGGTACCGTGAACGCGGTGAGTTCCTTACTCTTCTCATCTAATGGTACCTGATGGAAAGCCTGGTCCAGGTCAATCGTGCTAATATAATTAGCTTTCTGAAGTTTGTCCAGGATGTTTGTCATTGGCGGAAGAGGATAAGCGTCCTTCTTTGTGACTCGGTTTATTTCCCTGAAGTCGATGCACAGACGATAAGTGCCATTCGACTTCCTTGCATAACAACCGGTGAGGACCAAGCACTATTAGATGGCTCAACTAATTTTTGTTCAATTAGCTTGTTCATCAGCTTGTTCATCTCGTCCATCACAGCGGGAGACAGAACATGGTACTTCTGCTTGATGGGCGGATGGTCACCCACATCAATGGTATGTTTGGCAAGGTGGGTAGCACCCAGTTCCTTTTTTGAAACCTTTAACTCGCGCTTAAGGAAATCCTCTACCAGAGCCATTTGTGTCTTGGTGAGTTCCTTAATCGCGGCGCACCCATCGTCGTCTATCCGCGCCAAGTTGGACAATAAATCTATAGTGGCTGTGCGGTAAACTTCGTCGTCGTAAGCCATACGAATAACGTTGGCATTGCCATCCACAATTAATCTCAATTGTTGAATGGCATCCATGCCCAGAACACATTGGTACTTAAAATTCGGTACCACTTTGTATTCTACGCACTTTTGGACGACATCTAGGGTGCTAGGCAGCGCCACTTGCCCTAAAACTGACTCTATGCTACCATTCGGGAATAGAATAGCTTTAACTTCAGAGGGTTTCATCTCTTGGTTAAATTCTGCGGCTAATTCTATCCCCTCTTTACCCAGAATGGATTTCGTGGAACCTGAGTCCACTAGCGCGTCGAGTTCTCTGTTGGCGATTTTTAATTTCACGAAAAATCGTGTGCCTTGTTCATAAAATTTTAAGGCTGCGCAATCGTTTTCCGAGAACTTATCGGAATCGAGATATACGCGTGGTTCGCCAGGCGACATACGCGCCCCCTCCCTTCCAGAATACGATAAGGTCGAGAAAAATGGAGAAACAGAGTACTCATTAGAGACGCTGGTAGCAAGGTCTAATGAAATTTTGCTAGGTTCAGCGCTGACCTTTAGCGCTGAGCCCGTTTCGCATTTCCCGGAGGCTTTTTGGAAGCTTTACACTCCGGTGTAGGACAATCCGGGGTTCTATATCTTGCACGACCACATTTGTAGCAAAAAATTTGCTGTTTCTTAGTACATTGTGGATTTCGTCCAATCCTAATCTTCTTAATAGGCAAAAATCCCTACCGTGCTCACCTGGTGATGAGTTTATGAGCCGAGTCGAGAATATCCAAAATTTGCAGTCTTCTAAGTGTCTTGACCGGGTTCAGACCTCAGAATAGTAAAAAAATATAATTTTCTTTCATCGTGCCCGTCCACGGTTCGGAACAATCGCGTCTTATCACCGGACCAGTTGATTTAATTCGTAAAATATCTGGGTCAGGGCTTCAAATTGGGGATCGCGTTTGGGCGGACGTAAAAGATAGAAGTCTTCATCTGAACGGAAGCAGTAGAACAAAATAATAAACTATATTTTTTACATAGTTTATTAATCTTCGGCGGGCAAATTTAAAGCCCAAAATTTATTGGAAAGAACGGCAAAAAGCAAGTGGCGAAACGGTATTTTTGTGCGCGTGTTGTGCGCGACTGACCAATAAGACTCAAGTTGTGTTTTAAGCAACAATAGGAAACCTCTCCGCTCAGTCTAGGACGAATAAGAAGCCCAGGGTAAACCTCTCTCTCTCTCCCTCCTAGTACTGGTAGAATTAAGAAGAACTCAATGTAAGGTATCATTCCAATTATATATGCATTTATATGTGTGTACCCCATTTTACTTACACATGTGTGGAAAAATTAAATTGGTAATTTTTGATCTTATCCTTTCATTCAGTTTTATTTTCAAGAAAAAAAAAAGGGTTTTCTTGTGCAAAGGGTATAGCCTCCTCAGTCAGAGGAGAGGGCAAATACGATCCCAGATTAAAAACAAATTTTGGTTTATTTAATTTATAATTTCCTAAATTTAAAATTTGGCAGTTTGGAGCCTCAAGCGGGCGTGTAATCGAATTTAATATTTTTATTATATTAAGTTTAATTATTCGTACGTAACAGGAGGTATAATTGGAATTAAATTCTTTGAAAAGTATCCAAGATACGCGATCACGAACAGTCACCTCGTGCTAAATAAGGTAAAGCTACCTTTGCACCTAAGCAATGATTTCATACCAGGAAAATCCGAAAAGATATGTACCATTTCTACTGACGCAGAAGATCAAGATATTACCATTATAGATGATAAGGAAATCCCCGACGGACTCTACACTATACGAAACGGACAAATAAAAATCCCATTGAAAAATAATGAGGATTACCCTATAGAAGTAAATCTCCAGATTAGCTACAAACCTATATTAAAAATAATCACAAATGAAAGTAATGGACCTCAAATGACCTTTAGACTAAATGAATTATTGAAAGCTTCAAGATTAGATCATTTAGAAAAAGACCAGAGAGAATTCATCAAAAAAATGATAGCCAGATATTCGGAAGTTTCCACGTTAGAATCAGACCCACTTCCATGTACTAACCTTACCGAACAACAAATAGTACTTAAAAATGGAAAAATAATCAATCTAAGATCCCACAAATTACCCGAAAAACACCGACAGTTTTCCCTAGAAGAAACAGAAAAGTTATTAAAAAAGGGAATTATAAGAGAAAGCCAATCACCATACAACTCACCTTTATGGATAGTACCGAAAAAAGGAAATAAATTAAGAATGGTAATTGACTACAGAAAGATTAACGAAGACACGGATCAAGATGCTTAACCATTACCAATGATCGACGATATATTAGACCACTTAGGAAAAGCTAAGTTCTTTTCTGCCTTTGACCTCTCAGCTGGATTCCACCAAATCCCGATGAAGGAAGAAGACAAAAAGTACACTGCGTTTTCTACAAGCCAAGGACATTTCGAATACAATCGCATGCCTTTCGGTTTAAAGAACGCACCAGCCAATTTCCAAAGAATGATGGATAATGCATTCAGAGGATTAATCGTAACAAAATGCTTTGCGTACATAGATGACATTGTAATATTCGGAAGCTCTATTCACAAACATAATGAGAACTTGATAGCAGTCATGGAAAGAATCTACCAGTTAGAACTAAGATTAGAACCGAAAAAATGTGAATACCTTAAACCAGAACTAGAATACCTTGGACATATAATAACCAAAGAAGGAGTCAAACCCAACCCTGAAAAAATAAACTGCATAAAAGAATTCAGACCATTGAAAACTGTAAAAGATGTGCAATCATTTTTAGGACTTGCAGGTTACTATAGGAAATTCATCAAGAATTTCTCTACTATAGCGAGACCCTTAACAAAGCTAACTCAGAAAGAGACAATATTCGATTGGCCCCCAGACTGCGAAAAAGCATTTTACGATTTGAAGAACGCATTGATAACCGCACCAGTTTTAAAATTCCCTGATTTTCCCAAACAATTTATACTAACTACGGACGCATCCAACTGTGGATTAGGAGCAGTATTGAGCCAAGACGGGCACCCTTGTCTTTTTATATCAAGAACATTGAACAAAGCCGAAGAAAAATACACCACCTCTGAAAAAGAACGTTTAGCAATTGTATGGGCTATGAAACGCCTCTGACAATATCTTCTCGGAAAGGAATTCAAAATTAAAACAGACCACCGTGCTTTAGTTTGGCTACACAATGTGAAAGACCCTAGCTCAAGACTCTTACGATGGAGACTTTGTATGGAAGAATACGAATACGAAATAGAATATGTAAAAGGAATAGAAAATAAAGTAGCGGATTGTCTATCCAGACTTTTTCCCATCACTAAGGACACATTACAAGAAGCATTGGAAAAAACCGGAATTAGTACTAAAGAAGAAGAACCAGGCTTGGAAGACCAGTCACCGGAAATAGAAACATTCGACACACCGCGAATAACAAAAGACGAAATTTTAAAAGAAAAAATTAAATTAACCGTGAGGCGAATGAGAGAACCATCAGAAAATGAAACCACAGAAACGGAAGAAGAAATCACGGAAACACCAGGAGACAATACTAATTTATATACGGATTTTATAAATTGGAAACTACAACCAGTCAAAAGCAAAATTAAACCAAAGCCTAACGCTATCGGCAAACTTTGGAAAGAAGTAACTAAAGACGAAATGCCTATGTACAACGAAGAAGATTGGCTGTATAAATTAAGTTGGTTTATCGAAGAATTCGTTAACAGAAAACTTTCAATCATTAGATTATCCTTTGGAGACCCTCTATTTACATTATTGGAGCGAGAAGTAATTCAAGAAATAATGGAATTCCTAGCAAACTATTATCCAGATAAGAATTTCCACATTTGTTTCTCTACAAACCGAAAATTAACTGAGGAAGAACGAAAACAAATTATTAAAGAAGCTCATAGGGATCACACTGGAGAACAAAATACTATCGAAAAAGCCAAGAGAATCGGAATTTGGACCAACATGGACTAAGACATTAAGGACTATGTGAAAAAATGCCCTATATGCCAACTACAAAAGACCACGCGAATTAAGAATCAATCAGAAAGTATAATAGCCGACATACCACTCAATCCAAATGATGAAATAGCACTGGATATTTTTGGACCATTACCTATTACACCTAGAGGTAACAAATACATACTCAGTATTCAGGATAGATTGACCAGATACACCACTTTAATACCGTTAGAAAGTGAAACCTCAACAGCAATAGTAGAAGCTCTGATAGAACAGTATATTTACATTTATGGATCCCCTAAAACTATTCTCACTGATCAAGGGTCTAATTTTTTATCTGAGTTGATGGACCAATTTGAGAAAGCTTTGAAAATCAAACATATTAAAACTACAGCATTCCATCCACAATCCAATGGAAATATTGAAAGAATGCACTCAAACCTGAATAATTTTATCAAAACTGGCATGGCAGAAAATCAGAATAACTGGGACGAAAATCTAAAATATGTAACATTCGCAATAAATCCAACAGTAAATCAAACCACGGGATTCACACCCTTTGAACTCACGTTTGGAAGGTTACCAAATATACCATCTGAAATTGAAAACTCACCCAATTTAACCCATCAAGATCTGATTAGAAAATGGAGGAAAAAACACGAGGAAAACATCAGAAAAGCTAAAGAAAGAATCCAAGTGGAATTAGAAAAAACTAAGAAAAGTTTGGATGAAGGAATAACAAGAACGCATCCTTTATACAAGCCAGGGAACCTAGTTAAAATCTTAAATAACACCAAACAAAACAAATTAGAACAATCCTGGAAAGGTCCTTACGAAGTTATAGATTACCTAGATAATAATAATCTACGCATTAGGAATAAAAATAAAATACTGAGAGTACACATAGATCAGTGTATGCCTTATTTTTCAAATGAGGGCCCTAGTACTTCTAATAGCGGCGATAGCTAACTGTAAAGCCAACTACACCTTACAACCACTAACCAGCAATTTATTTATCGAAGACATAGACATGGCCATCAACGCTATCAACGACGGTAAACATGCCATCCTCAAATATTAACAACTGCTATGTTAAAAACAACTATTAAGAAATTTGAAGAAAAAACACAGAACAAGATACCATTTTTATGCAGACGAAACCAGCTATCAGCACATAATCGGAATAAGTCAACTATCAGTTGCCATCCTGAAAGGACTATTCACCCATATACTCAAAATCCCCATTATAGAACAGGATGAGGATACCATCAAACATATTATACCTATCTCTTATTCTATCCAAAACCTATATTTTGCAGTAATTCCCGACCATGACTATTTAATAAAATTTAGAGGCTCATATGTAATTACTGACAAGGAAACAAAAAATAAATGTACGACGATAAGCGAATATAAAATTTGCGAAAGAAACCAACCTAACCTTAGGTTGACTGACAGTGAAACATGCGAAGCTACGATATTCAAGCGATACTCAGAGAACAAATGTAAAACTTCACCTTTTGCTTTACACAAAGAAACCTTCATACCTGTACTAAACGGATACATAATAGTACTAATGAACGAGGTAGATTTAGATATTAGCTGCGAAACAGGAATATAACACCTGAAGATTAAACAACCGTCACTACTGACGGGCTCAAATTGTAAAATCTATAATGGAATGGACGCACTTTACCTTAGCAAAAATCTAAAGGGACAATTTTACAACATTAGTTACTCTAACGACGATCTAAAAACCTTAGAAAGTAAATTAATACGTCACCCTAAAATTATAGATAACAATGAATTACGACAAGCCAAATTAAGCCTAGACGATGCAGAAAATATGTTAAAATCAATAGCCACTAACAGAAGACTAAGAACATGGAGAGAAACAACTATGGATTGGGTAAGCTATTTAGGTTACGCAGCGCTAGGATTAGGATCAGCCTATGTTCTGTACAAATTAGGAATACTCGAATTCATACAAAAGTGTATGCCCAAAAAACTCTGTATATTCTGTGTAAAAACAAAGGTAACAACGCCGACGAACGTTGTGACGTACAATTCTAGCTTGCAACCCCTGGTAACCACCGAAATACCAAAAGTAAGGAGGGTAAGAATTTAGTAAATTAAGAGACTAATTCATGTCTAAAACAAACGGGTAAAATCTAGAAATTAAAGGGCTAATTTATGTCTAAAAAGGGGGGTGTTACCAGGCCAGATGATGACCTTCCCACAGGTTTAGTTACCCATATATGTAGAGGTTGATGACCTCCCCCTCCTAGGTTTAGCTGTCTATATATGTAGAGGTTCAGGCAGGCCTCGTCAGTTATTCTCTAAAATCTCTCACGAATAAAAACGTACAAAGTAACATCAGTTTGATGTCACCACCTTTTAAAAATTAGAAAGTTTAGTTTTCACTATAACAATCCAGCTCAACCATTTATTTGAATCAAAGAATTATTCTTTGATTCAAATATTCTTTTTTCTCAGTGTAGAAATATAATTTCAATGACTTTGCCTCTTGAAAGATTACGATTAAATCAACAAAAAACAAAACAAAGTGAGTGAATATCTTTTTTCGTTCCTTCGTAATAAATTTTTATAAAACAGGCTCGAAAATCAGGCCGCTACGTAGACGACCCCCTTAATTTATTATAATATTTTCATAAATATTTTTTTATTAAAGAATATAATTTTTTTAAATAGTTTGTAAAATTATTCCATAAGAAACAACCTAGTAAGAAAGTATGGATTAAATTAGATAGAAACGTTTTCATTCAATTCAATACCGTTTTTGAAAATTACGTTTCAATCCAGAAGAGTATTAGAGGTAAAATAAATGGATTGAAATGAATCCACCAACCTAATCGGGATTAAATCAGAGTCAAAAGTACCGCTTTAGTTGAACGGAATTGAACAGAATTAGCCTTAAAAAAGAATTTAAAAAGTTTATTTATTCATGTTACGTCTTCTACCTAGCATTTTCTCTTTTTTTCGTATCACTCATACATATATATTTGTATATGTATAAATATTTTTATATACTATTTGCTTCATGATTATTGTTCTTGCTTGAAATTGTTTATATTTTCGTATACTTGTACTCTATATTTATTTGTGTTCTTCTGTGTTTTGTCTCATAACGTGAGTAAGGCGCCGCGAGTGAATTTATGTGCCGTGGTTCAATTCGACATTTGTTAATTGCGTGCTTCAGGTCATCTCGAAATTGCAATAAAAATGAATAATAACCGATCGAATTTTGAGGCAATTAGTTACATATTGACTCATTTTCTAAATTCTCGATAACCCACCCGACTGGACTTGACACATCGTTCCCATTGCTTGTGCAGGTTCAAGATATTTCTAAGTGTTGGATCTGTCGTCTTATAAACACTGAAACTTAAATTTTGTTTGTTTTATTTTGTTTCTAATAACCCAATTAGCCTGATAGGGAGGTAATATACGATTACATTTCTTACAAATCGGTAAAACAGGATAATCTCGACAAGTAAATTCGAAATAGTGTTTTAGGAAGATTAAAACTCCTTTTCCAAAATGAGTACCACGGACGGTGCTACGTTATTTATGTACCTTCAAAATGCTCTAGCAACTGTGCCAGAATTTGACGGAGTCAGGCCGGCGTTGCGAACTTTTATTTTCGACGTCGAAAATGCGGAAAACCTTTTACTTGAAAATTGCGATAAAAAACTCTTTGTGCGCGGTGTAATAGCTAAGCTTAGGGGAGCCGCCAAGGACTCAGTAGATGGGTTCACTTTTGACGACGTGAAAAATCTTACTAAACATCTGAAAAAGCATTTTTCTAACGGTCGCGATTTTAAGTCCTATCACCAGGAGCTGAGTAGGGCTGCGATGTTACCCGATGAATCACTTTCGCAGTATGCCGCACGTATACAAAATCTAGTGCGCGGAGCAAAAGCTGCCCTTGCGGGAACCGATAAGGAGGGCCATACAAATACCCTTCTAGAAGCCATTGATCCTAAAGGGTGTTTTCTAGACGGGCTACCCCTAGAGATCGAAGCACGAGTATCCGCGAGGAAACCGAATACACTAGAAGACGCGATAGACTATGCTCGCGAGGAAGATCGTCGTGCGCGTCACCGCTTTCTAACACTTCTGGATATTTAAACTCCCAGAGCGCTCGCCGTTCGAATCAGATGGCGAGCGCACCAGTGAAGCTTGCTCGGGTTGCGGTGGACGTTATGCAATCAGATGTGAAAACTGCTATTCCCGCTGTCCCATTGTCAAAATTAAGGTTAGGCAATTAAAACAGGGCGAGGGAATCTTCCTAGTAGATACTGGTTGCGCAGTAAACTTAATTAAGGAGGAATTCGTGGCTCCTCAAACTAATGTCAGAAATTTCGACCGTATCACGATCACGGGAATAACAGAAGGCTCCATACCGTCATACGGATCTGTAGTATTGAACGTTTTCGACACGCCTATCAAGTTCTATGTCATGCCGAACGACTTACGAGTTCCTTGCGATGGCATTCTTGGTGGTGAATATTTTTATCAGGAACAGGTAACTATCTCCTATAGCCACAAGGCTATAGTAACGATAAGCCGCCCCATCTCCCCTATCCCTTTTCTTAATCCGCAACACTTTTCAGACTCAAGCAACAATGAAACTTTCGAACCCCCTTTAAAAACTCCAGTATTGACTCTCAAGGCGCTCACTCGCCACGTAATTCCCTTCGAGATCGTTAATAAGGACTGTAAAGAGGGCTATCTGCCCCTTGTTGACGCGGGTAAGGGTGTTATGATTGGTCAGGCGGCAGTTTTCAATGAAAACGGTCATTGTCATGTGATGGCTATCAATGTCGGGTACGAGGATGTATATTTACAGATTGCCCCGCAAACAATTGTACCATATGATATGAAACATCTCGACTCTTTTGATTCTTAAATTGTTAATATTTTAAACATTTTAACTCTATATTTTCGCTTAATTGAGCCGAAAGTCTCGCTCTGTAAGCTCGAGTTAAATTTTGAATTTGCAATTTTTAATTACATCGATTTTCTAGATTTTTGAATAGCAATTTTGCCCTGTTTTGGGTCAAAATTACTTTCGACATTCACGAGTGGGTAGCACGAAGGGAGAAAATCTCGCGACTTCAACTTCCTTATTTTAGGAGTAGGAACGCAGAAGAAACTCACGATTTTTTATTTTGCAAAGAGCGAGTGCCAATTGTACAAATCCTTGTTTTCGCAGTGCGTAATTTTGAGATATCGTATCTAAAATGCGTGTAGAAACCTTTTATTAATATTTTGACGTAATTTCGCGCAGTTATGCCATAAAAGAAACACGTTCTAATTTTGGGGTTGGTCCCCACTTCTGAAAATAAGCTTGTCTGACCTTTTGGATCATAGAATGGCTTACTCTGGCAGATAATTTAACACACAAATTTTATAAACACTCGAACCCATGATTCGCCCCGAATTAAACCTTATTACTTGTTGAAGCATCAGGTTGTCGGTCCCAAATTTTGGAAATTAAGAGCACATGCTCCCGACGATTTCATCATTTGCTTCTCCTCCCGTTAAAATTGACAAAACCGTACTAGATCTTGGTTGACTCAATGGAAGTTAAGAAGGAAAAGGAAACGCGGTGGCAGCGAAGTGCCCTCAGGGCTCCGACACTACTCGACGCCAAAAATATGCGAGGTTGGGTGCTTTCTCTGAGTCTCACTTTTTTTGAGTGCACGGATACTCACGTCCCGACTTGACCAGAATCCAGTAATTGTTGTCGAGTTAATTGCTCACTATTTTCAAAGTAATGAAAAAGAAACCCCCACGTGAATCTCAAAAAAAAAACCGACAATTATTTTCTATAAACGTGATCCAAAAGTTCCCTAACTGCTAAAAGGTGGACCAGGAGACATAGGCGATTAGAATCTCAAAGTTGTTCACCTGATCGTGAGATGCAAGTGAACATACTCGAGCCCTTAATCTCAAGAAAATCAAAATTCCATACGGTGTCGAGCCGTTCTCTCACCTTTATGGGCTACGTGCCTGGAATTATTTTCGAGGATCCGCAATCAAGCACGTCGCCTGGGATTTCCACCTCTCAATCAATTCCCCCCTTAATTAATATGCGCGCGCCTCAATTAGCCACTGCGATCAAAACCAACGCGATCAATAAATTAAGAATTTTATACACGATGTTTTCCCCCCTTTTGCAACCATTTTAGGGTTGGAAATCGGTATCGGAAAAAAGATAATATTTTCGCGATCATGATGATATTTCATAATGCTTGATCTGAGTAATGGGTCGAGTGGGAGCAACCACAGGATAGTGTGGCGCTCGCTGAGAATGCGAACGAAAATGTCCGTGAAAACCAGACTGCCTCGTTCTCGCCACATTCACTTCCGGTTTAGAAGTAAATCATTAATTACTGGGCGAATACTTAACGAAACCTCGCAATTCTTTCGTGCGCGTTTCGTGTGACTATGATTGTTCTTAAGGTAAGCCTAATTACGTGGATTTTGCCCCCGTTTCCTCGCAAAAAGCGGATACTTGAGGCTGGGTCCTCTCAACGCCCCACCAAACGAAGTGATTCTTTGTTCGCAAAGGATCAATTCGTTTCTCTGATTCGTATTGTAACCATGGCTTTAATTTTCTTTATGTAATCATTCTTGTTACGAGCAAACCGTAAATGAAGACATAACTAAAATAAAATGTATAACAAATCAGGTGAAATATTTGAATAGTGCTAAATATCGGGTCCGTTGATGAAACTATGAAATTTGCCATAAAAACCATGATTCTAAACTTGAACACCCCTTCACTATGACAAATGCGAAAAAAGCAGACCTATTCTCAGTGTCGAGAGAACAGAAAATTCATATTAAGTATGATTTTTATTATGATGAAGATGTTTTGATAAGGCGTAGGTTTATCAGGTCATCAAGAAATACGTCTAGTCTAGTTTATCGGGTCTCGATCAATTAAACCCCCTTTATTACCAAGAAAAAAAGGGATTCACTCCATTAAAAATACAACATCGATTAGGTACGTAATCTTGAATCGTACACGAATTTTAGAAACCCGAAACCATTCTGTCTAATTGATCAATTGGCAAAAATATTAGGACCAGATAACTACCAATTAGTGTTTGTGTTTCAAAGATCTGATAAACAATGTTCCTATTCCTTTTGGTACTTATCGGGACCATAATTATCAGTGTATTTTGAGATTTTAGCTCGACAGATATCTATGAAAAGGTTCACTGAAAAGCATACTAGATTATTACACTTGAATGCTCAATATTTCGTGCGTGGCAGAATAGAAAGTGTAAGGTGCTGTTTATTGGGTCAGTTGCTGTTACTCCTTTGTATAACATGAATACCATGATTCTAATCCTGAACACCCGTTTACTATGAAAAGTGCGAAAGCAACAGACTTATTCTCAGTGCCAAGAGAACAGGAAATTTTTATTAAGTAGGGTTTTTAATATGTTGACAATCTTTAGATAAGACGTAGGTTTATCAGGTCATCAAGAAATACGTCTAATCTAGTTTCTTGGGTCTTGATAAATTAAACCCCCTTTATTACTATCGAAAGAAGGAATTCACTTCATTATAAGCATAATATCGATTGAGACATTGAGACCATTATTCCAATCTTCGACACCCGCTCACTATCACAAATGCGGAAGCGCAAATCTGATCGTAGTGTCAAGAGAAGAGAAAAATAATATTCAGTAGGGTTTTTATTATCTTGACACAGTGTGAATAAAACGTAGGTTTATCACGCCTTTAAAAAATACAGCCTTATTTATTACCAAAAGAATAAGAAATACACTTTATAAACAATAAAAAGTCAATTAGTAACGCCTTTTTACATCTTACACAAATTTCAGGATTTTACAGACATTCTTCCTAATTAATAAATCGGCAAAACATCAAGATCCGATAACTATCATTTCATGTGTGTGTTTGGAGGACCTACTAAGGACCGTTTTTATGCCTTCTGGTGCTTATTGGGTATATAAATTATCAATTTATTCCGAGATTTAAGTCAAAAAGATATCTATAAAACGGTTCACTGAAAAGCATACTAGAATATTACACTTGAATGTGCAATATTTCGCGTGTGGCAAAGAAGAAAGTGTAAGGTGATGATTATTGGGTCCGTTGCTGTTGCTGTAATCAAATCATGATTATAATCTTCGACACCCGTTCACTATAACAAAAGCGTAAGCGCAGATCTAATCTCAATGTAGAGAGAAGAAAAAGATTGTATTAATTAGGGTTTTTATTATGGTGACAAAGTTAAGATAAGACGTAGGTTTATCAGATCTTCAAGAGATACGTGTAGTCTCGTTTATCGGGTCTTGATAAATTAAACCCCCTTTATTACCAAGAAAAAAATGAATTCACTTCATTAAAAATACAAAATCGATAAGGTATGCACTTCTAGTTCGTACAAATATTTCAGAAACCTACAACCATTCTTCCTGAATAATAAATTCGCAAATACATTAGGACCATATAACTACCAATTAGTGTTTGTGTTTGAAGGACCTGATAAAGAATATTCTTATTCCTTTTGGTTCTTATCGGGTCCATGAATTATCACTGTATCTTGATATTTGCTCGACAGATATCTATAAAAAGGTTCACTGAAAAGCATACTAGAATATTACACTTGAATGTGCAATATTTCGCGCGTGGCAAAGAAGAAAGTATAAGGTGCTGACAATTGGGTCCGTTGCCGTTACTCCCTAATATAACATGAAAACCATAATTCTAATCTTCGACAACCGTTCATTAAGGCAAATGCGTGAGCTAATTTGGACCAGAGAAACTCCCATATATATTTCGGTCATGTCTTAAAATTGGTTGTGAATGAGCATGATCCATATCAAGTTAGAAGCGCGGTCAAGCGATCAATTCATGTGTCATATTTTAGCGTAATATTGGATCCTGCAATGTTTATAAGTGAAGCAAGTGGTTGAAATATTTACCCAGCAATGATCTATTTCATTTAATGGACTACCTACTAAAAACCTTCAAACACTTTAGTGAAAAGTCATGTGACGGTCTTGGGGTCACTAGTTAATATTGTCTTCAAACCCTTAGTCATTAATTAATTAATGAGTTCCTGCACTACTTTAAAACCATATTCGTCATCTGAAACATGCTATTTCAAGAAACTACAATGAAGAACTTACTACACATAGCGTCAATCAGTTTCGAAAATATAGAAGCTGTATTTTCACATAACTTATGCAACGCCCCTCACATAGTTGTCGGCAACAACTGTAATGATGGGAATTAAGACATCCACAAACTATCGCGGATGTAAAATATGATAATCATGCTAATCAGGCTCTATGTTTTTATTAATCCCATCAAAACATTTTTTTTCCAAGCAGAATGTATTCCAAATATAATCTTATTCTAGGAATGCGTTTCGTCATTGATTTGCATTTCTCTAACATTGAGAATATTGCACAGTGAAGGAATCATTTTGTACCAGTCGTACACATGCTATTGTAGACTCTTAAATCAGTATGTTTCTCAGAAAAAGAGTGGATATCAGTAGATATTTTTTAGTACCTGGCATCCATGCTTATATAACTAACTCGAACCAGATAAACTCCGATATATATTTGGGTCAAAGTTTGAAATTGGTGAAGAATCAACAAGACCTTTATCGAGTTTGGAGTTCATTCAAGCAATCTATTCATGTTGTATGCTCTACACTTATATTGTAACCTGCAATGTTTATAAGTTAATGATATAGTTTGGATACGTAACCAGTAAAGGCCTTTATGATTTAATTGACTACCTACTAAACACCTTCAAACACTACCTCCAAAAGTTGTTTGCCCTCTTTGAGATCATTACTTAGTGTTGTCTTCAAACCTTTAGTCATTAATTAATTCATGCATTTTTGCAATTTCTTGGAACCATATTTATTGTCTGAACCTATGATTATTCAAAAAAATTGCAATAAAGATCTTACTTCACAATTTGCCAACAAGTACCAGTAATATGAAAGCTGTATTTACACATTAATTTTGCAACGACTCTCAAATAGTTGTCATGAACAATTGCTATGATGAGAATGTAGCCATCTACAAAATATCGAGGATATAAAATATGATAATCATGCCAATCAGGCTTCATGTCTTCAGTAATCCTCTTGAATTGACTCATTTTCCATGCAGAATGTATTTGAAGTATAATCTTATTCTAGGAATGTATTTTGTCATGTATTTGAATTTTTGTAATATCTGATTATTTCGCAGTGAAGAAATGACTACCTACTAAACACCTTCAAACACTACCTCGAAAAGTCATTTGCTGCCTGGAGATCATAAGTTAGTATTGCTTTTAAATCCTTAGTCATTAATTGATTGATGCATTTTTAGAATTTGCTGGAACAATATTTAGCGTCTAAACCTATGCTTTTACAAGAAAATTGTAATGAAGATCTTACTACACATGTCGTCAACAAGCTCCAATAATATAAAAGCTTTATTTTTACATTAATTTTTCAACGACCTTCGCGTAGTTGTCCAATCAGGCTCTATATTTGTAGTAAACATCTAAAATCGACTCCTCTTCCGAGCAGAACGTATTCCAAGTATTTACCGTACTTGGACGGTTAATGACCGTACTGTCACTTACCGTCCAAGTACGGAATTTCCTAACCCCAAATATTACCCGAGTTGCATGAAGATCTATCTTAATCAATTTACTACCTATATTAAGAAGTGAACCAATAAAATTTTTACGACTTTTTATGAAGTGTATTTCAAATTTTTAAAATAGCATGATCCAGGTAATAATAGTTTTTAAGGCATTGCAAAAGCAGTTTTGCAGAAATTTTGAAACAGACCTTCTTAGTGGCAATACAAAATGGACCGTAGGCAACAAATATGTCATTCATGCATCGATAAATTGAAATCTACACGGAAAGAAAATCCTTACTATATGAATAAACGAAGCTCATGCTTTTTGGGCATGGAACTCGTGCAACTGTGACCTAGGCTCCGCCCACCATTAGTGTCGTTACGGAACGTGCCACCGTGGTTGCACGAAACTCATGCCAAAACAGCATGGGACTTGTGCAACTGAATCAAGCGAATGATCATACTCTTTTAGTACGGTATCGCTACTCTAGATGTATCGAACCCATACTATCATAGTAAAGATGGAGTACCTATTTTTCACGACTCTCTGCCATACTACCAACGCACTGATTCGTGCCTTTATAGTACGGTTTGTTCACGCTCTAGGAGCATGGGAATCCTCAGTGCTATTTTAGTAAGGATTTTCTTTCCGTGTAAGGGTTGAAAAACAACATTAACTAGTGATCGCAAAGCAGTCAAATAAATTTTATGGTAGTGTTTAAACGTTTTTAGTAGATAGTCAATTAAACAATAACGCGTTGTATACCCTCTTTTTTCAACGCATACGAATTTCCAAACGCCTCCACCGGACGTAGTATGCGATTTTTGGGATAAAAAACACATTGTCGTAATCGCAAAAGCGTTAGCTTTCTTTTGATATCCAATTGCATGCCTTATGCAGTCTGGAAGGGGAAAAAACATCGTTTAAAAATCTTATAATTTATAGATCGGACTAGACTGGATCGCGGTCGGTAATTGAGACGTGCGCATACTTATTAAGGCGGGACCCCTCCAAAGAGAGGGAAATCCCAGGTGACGAGCTTGGTTGCAGATACTATTGTTGAGTACATATTCTAACCAACCTGTCTGAGGGGCGTTGCGAAAGTAATGTGAAAAAACAGGTTACATTTTACTAAATCTAACTAGCGCCATGTTGTAAATTCAAAGTGGAACGTAGGCAATGAATATGTTATTCATGCATTAATAAATTTAAATCTAAGGGTCTAAAATCAATATCAACTTGTGATCTCAAAGCAGTCATATGACTTTTTATGGAAGTGTTCAAATGTGTTTAGCAGGTATTTAATTGAATGATATAGGTCTTTACTGGGCAATTTTTGTAATCATAAAATTTTATGATCAGATCGCTATATAAACGAGGATGCCATGTACTAAATAAAAGCTATTGAGATCCACTCCTTTCCTGAAAAACATAATAATGGGCAACGTTTTAACCAAAGTCACTTATCAGCCTCAATTTCGAGCCACCCTTTATCTTCTCAGAGGAGCAGTTGCAATCAACCCTCGCCGCGAGCGCACTCGTTCTCGCGCCGTGGCGAACAATTGAAATTGTCAGTTATACATAGTAAAACGAACCCTGTAGGAGAAATTCAGTAGGCGAAAGAACTTTTCTCGACTCGCTTTCGAACGTTACGAATATATTATAAAAAGACGTTTTCCTAATTGCAAATTGCATAACACGTGAAAACTAATATTTGGAGAATTGGTTGCCAGACCAATATTGTAGCCACACCAAAGAACTATCCTTTTCCATACACTATGAATCTCATTTTACATTTTTTATCAACTTATTGTTACTTGAAAGTTCTAACGATTTCTTAATTAAGGTTAAGCTTCAATCGTTAGAATTATTATCTGAGAAGGATTGATGTACGGACCGGCTATAGCTGATTAACATCTCATGCCTGTAAGTTTCCTTTAATTTGATTGTTTTCCTTTGAAAAACTTTAAAGCCCATTTTATGAAAAACATGTTTTTTGAAATTCCGTGCACGATTATAAAAAAAACTATAAAAGCTATGTACACAAGTAAAACACTGTTTTTTAGATAATTTAATTGTGCAAAGACTGAGTTGAAAAAATGTATTAAAAAATTTCTTTTTACAATGTTATTAACGCACTTACAGCTAAAAAATGGCCGAAAAATCGAGTACTTTATTAAAAAATGACTAAGATATTCAAATTTCAACTTTCAATCACCATAATAGACTATACTGTGCAGAAAAGCCTTCCAAATAAGGAAGTATTTTAATTTTTTGTTTCAGTTAAAAATTACGGGCTGAATTTTTCACGGAGTTCGAGTTGTCCGCGGCGAGCTGCTGCGCGAGATTGTTTATAAATCCGCCATTTTTATTTATTTTGACATTCAAAAAACTTTTTATTGTTGAATAAATATATGTTCAAAGATACGCAAAAGATCATTTGTTTCTCTTGCTGTTTTCATGTTTAAAAAAAATCCTAAAAAACCACCTTTTTTATGAGCCACTGATGAGGAGACCCCCTTAAAAAGTAAAAAACTGATTGAAAAATTAAGTCAGAGTGAAACGGTTCACGGAATTTTGTAGAAAATTTTCCGCTCTACAACTTTTATTTCAAATATTTTTATGTGCCTCCGGCGCGTAAACTTGTTTTTTCGCTACAGTTGAGAGTAGCGCAATGTTGTGTATTGCGCTGCAGATGAATGTAATGTAAAAATTGAACTGCGCATGCGCCTATAGCCATACAGCGGAGCACAATCTTCTTATTATTCTTCTTCTTCTTCGTATAGCGTTAGCACCTTACTGGCAAAGCCTTGTACATTTGAACTGCGCATGCGTCTATTAAAATCCATTACTACTACACAAGATCGATAAAATCAAAATGGCCGGGACTAGTCATGACATATCAAGTGTGATGACTAGCGCCGCAAACAACTACAATACTAGATTAGATTCGAGTGTACGCATGAAAACTCGTAAACGCACCGAAGTCACGTAAAATAGAATACGTGCCAATGCACACAATTCGGGAAATTACGAGACTTGCGACAATGCTCGTCGCGTAATAACCCGCATTGTGCGCCTAGGCACGTAATATACTATTACCTCTGAGTTACTCGTTTCCGCCAATCCACGCTTAAATGAAAAAAAACACGAATTGTTTTATTCAAGCCTCTACCCCCTGCACGTGCCTACAGAATTGGCTGTCCCATTTTAGTTGGGATCTTTTCTATAACCCGCGAAAATATATGTCTTTCTCTATATTTTCTATTTTTAAGTCCAATCCCACAATTCTACTGATGTATACGAGTCATTCCACGGGAGATTTACCCCCTACATTTTTTTTTGCGTGAAACATTTTATTTTTCGTTCTTTGTTAAAAAATATTTGATACGTATTTTTTTATTTCATTATGATATGCAAAATTTTCGAGAAATGAATTTTTGAAAATTATCGTCTTAAAAAAAGTGATCGTCTTAACTTTTTTATAACTAAAAAAGTACTTATCAAAAAAATGTTAAATATTTCATCTAATATTAAGCTAATCCCAAACTTCGAAATGACATATACTGAAAAATTGTTCCAATGAATTTTCATAAATAAATTAGCCATTTTTATAAACAAATAGAGATTGCTGAAAAAGGACCTAATTTTTTAAAAAAAATGTTGTGGATTAATATTCCTAACACATTCCAGGATATACTGCAAAAAATTGAAAGTGGAGAAATGAATAGTTGTTGAGTAATAAATTTGTTTATACGACACATTGAAAAATGATATGTTTGTTTCCATGTTATTTTCTTTAATGAAACAAAATACATGCTTATACGCTAAGTAACAAACTTCATCTACAATTTTTTCGGATGGCTTTTTTTTCTGATGTAGACTTTAGAATAAAATTTAGTTAAAAGTAATCGCACTGGACATCGTAACTTGCCAGAGTAAAACTTTAATTTTTAACGTGCTTCGTAAAGAAAAAGTCGTTTAAAAGCAGAAAAGATCGTTGTTGCAATCCATTTAACATATCAAAACATTCTGGAAAGAAGTAAAAAAAGAGTTTGCGTCGTGTTTTTTGTTCGATTCTCGAAAACTTTCAAATTGTGAACTTCACGAAATGAGAAAAAAAGGCCATCCGAAAAAATTGAAGATGAAGTTTGTTACATAACGTATAAGTATGTATTTTGTTTCATTAAAGAAAATAATATGGGAACAAACATATCATTTTTTGGTGTGTCGTATTTACGTATATCCAAATTTGAATCACACTGAGAGAGTCGTACGTCCCGCGCATGGTAGCACGCGTGCTTGAAAAGTGAAACGGCTTTAGTTGAAAATTTGTTACTCAACAACTATTTATTTCTCCACTGTCAAATTTTTACAGTATATCCTGGAATGTGTTAGGAAAATTAATCGACAAAAAAAAGTAAAAAAAATTAGGTCCTTTTTTAGCAATCTCTATTTGTTTATAAAAATGGCTAATTTATTTATGAAAATTCATTGGAAAAATTTTTCAGTATATGTCATTTCGAAGTTCGGGATCAACTGCATATTAGATAAAATGTTCAATATGTTTTTGAAAAATCCTTTTATAGTTATAAAAAAGTTAAGACAATTACTTTTTTTAACACGATAATTTTCAAAAATTTATTTCTCGGAAATTTTGCATATCAAATTGAAATAAAAAAATACGTATCAAATACTTTTTTAACAAAGAACGAAAGCAAATATATTTCAAGCAAATAAAAATGTAGGGGGTAAATCTCCCGTGGAATGACCCATACATATATCAGTGCTCATTCGGTCCGAATTAGCTACATAAACGAGGATGCCAGGTACCAAATAATATAGACTGCATTATTATACAAATAGTATAATACCATTTTGATATTTTTTACATGTCACAAATTTTTACAAATAGTATAATATCATTTTGATATTTTTCACATGTTTACAATAATACAAACAAACAAAAATCTGCCTGCTTCGCGAGCACATTCTCATCGCGCGCTTCGCTCGCAAGCTTGAGCGCGCCTAGGGCGCGCGATTTGATCGTCGCGCTTCGCACTCCGATCTTTCTGGAACTCGCGCTTCGCGCTCGGTCTTGTGCTCTTCGCATACATTTAAGTTTATTTCTTATAATTTAATACTGAAGCTCAAACCAATTTTATAACATTAAAGATGATGTGAATTACTCATTTTCTCAAATTCACTAAATTTCTTTTTCAGTTTAAGTGAAACAGGAAATTCAATTTACTTAAGGCTCTATAGGCCTTAAGGAACACATTTTCATCATGACACTCGCGCTTCGCGCTCCATTTTCTGTATACATTTCAGTAACTTTTTAATAAATTACATGATTAAAATAATTTATTTTCTTCCAAATCTCTCAAAAAGAAAAAATAATCTTAGACTTTATTTAAGGTAGTACGATCACGAAAATTAGACCTCAGGCTAAAAAAGATAATTTTGCTTTCAAGAATAGCAATATTATTTTTGAAGGGCTAATTTGGAAGAGAAAAGATTATTTTTCATGAAAAAAATTTGAAACACAAAAAAATAATGTTATTAATAAATATAATATTTATAAAGTAGGACTTGTATCGACCCTCAAATAATAATTGTATACGATGTTGATGTTAATAATTGGCTTTAGGGTCCAGAAATGATAACTCAGGAAGTTACATACTTTCAAACGTTTCGACTCTGATCGGAGTCCTCATCAGTGATCTTTATTTCTAAAATATCAAAACATTGAATCAAACATTGCACATATGAGTCCTGTTTTGGAATAGGCTTTGGTATTATGAGAAAACAATTGTAAAAAAGTAAAATTGCAAATTATCGTTGGAAAAAATTACATAAGAGTTGTACAGAGTACATCGATAAATGACCTAAAACTACCTTAGGAATAACAGCAAAATTCTGGCAAAAAAACTATATGATGCATCAGCTATTGACTAGTATCTTTATAGTGGAAAAAAAATACAAACGTGGCGAGTGAACTTGCAGTATAAACGTGAGTTATGAATAAATTGCTTATAAGAATGCTAGTGTGGAATATTCGTTTTTTTTATATAGAAAAAGATGTGTTTTGTCAACTTCAAATTTTTCAGTCTCATCACCATTTTTAATTTTAAATAAGTTGAACTAACCTTATTAGATGTAGTGTGCTGTAATTACAACTGAGGGACTGCTATATCCTCAGACAAAAACTTTTTAAATTTTTTCCTTTTTCGTTTTCTGGCCACATACATACTTTCAAATAACTCACTGATCTCTATGACGTTATTTATGCAACTAAAGTTTGGCTATGACTTGAAACCGAAAGTGTGGGATGAAAGTGGAGGGTTTGCCTTTTTCTCTTGTGTTTAGGGTTGAGTTTTTAAAAGAGAAGGAGGGAAAAAAAAAATTAGAAGATGTGCTCAAGATGACTGGAGTACTATGACAAAGGAGGCCATAAACTGTAATAGGAGTTGAAGTGGTTTGTTTCTGACAGATTTAGAATTTTCTTAGGCACTCTTTGAATGTGTGTGCTTTAAAGATACAGAAATATTTTGGCGAGGTTACAATTTGTCGTTCAAAAGGGGGAGGTAAAAAACGGATAAGTTTTCAGTATCAGCTCTTTGGTTTACCGCATGTGGATTGCCAGCTATGTGGGTCATTTCAAGTATCATACGTTTTTTATAATTATCTGATCTGTCAATTATTTTTACATTATCAAAATTAAACTTGTGGTCTTGATGCCAAGCATGTTTCGTTAAAGCAGTCCATTTTTCCGGGGGGTTATAAACATCTTTTTTATGTTCATGTATTCTAGTCTTTAAGGGCCGTTTAGTTGTACCTATGTAAGCTGCTGTGCAGTCAGAGCAAGGGATATTGTAGACGACATTAGCAGTGTCAAGTTTTGGAATAGGGTCCTTGGTTGATTTAAAAAAGTGCGAGAGGCCATTGGTATTGCGAGAAGCGATTTTTATATTGAAGGGTTTGAGGATGCCTGACAGTTTTTCCGATAGCCCTTGTACGTAAGGCAATGGCACATATTTAGGGGTTTGACCTGTTGAGTTTGAGTGCGTTGTGTGTATGTGTGTGTTTGGGACTCTTTCAGATATATCGTGTGTGTGAGTGTTCGTTCTTGAAACTCTCTGTGAAAGAAGGTTTAATCTCTTTTTTATGACGGAATTTACAAATGCAAGTGGGTAGTTGTTTTGGAGTAAAGTAGATTTTATTTTTTGGATGTTATCTTTGTGAAAATTTTTTTGCGCTAAGATGTTACCTCTGTCAACTAAATTGTTAATAACATTGATTTTGTAATTAAGTGGATGGTGCGAATGATAGTGTAGAAATCGGCCGGACCACATCGGTTTTTGATACCAGTTAGTTTGTATATATTTCCCATTTCGAATAACAAGAACATCCAAAAAACAAATTCTATTATTTGATTCTTCTTCTACTGTAAATTGTATTTTATGATTATAGTTATTAAAAATTGTTTGAATCATGGTAATTTTATCACTTGGTACCGCTGTTATAATGTCGTCCACGTATCTAAAATAAAAAGGGAGTTGAAACGGGAGGGAGGATATACATTTTGTTTCCAGATCGTCCATGACAATGTCAGCGGCGATAGGAGAAAGGGGGAACCCATAGGAAAACCAGATTTTTGTTTGTACGAGATGTTTTGGAAGTTAAAAGCGGAGTTAGATGAGCAGACTCTGAGGCCATTTTCAAATTGGTACCATGGCATTTTTATATGCGGTTGGATTTGAGGCCATCTGTCTTTGATGCCTTTAATGGCTATACCAATTTGAACATTTGTGAAGAGCGATACTGCATCTAGAGAAATAATTTTGTGGCCCGGTGGGACTTGGAGATTTTTAATTTTTTTTACAAAATCGAAACTGTTTTTTACACGTGAAATAGGAGGAATGATGTTTTTCGAAATAATCTCGTTGTAGAAAGAGGCAAGGTTGTATGTGGGGCTGCCACAAAAAGAAACAATAGGTCTGAGGGGGTGGTTGGGTTTGTGGATTTTTGGTAATCCATAAAATCTGGCTGGTGATGGATTGCTGGATTTGAGAGAATAGGCAATTTGCTCACTGATATAATTTTTGCTCTTCCAGAGTTTAATGATATTATTAACTTTATTGTGGATTGTGTTTGTGGGGTCTTTTTTGAGGGGTTGATAAGTTTTCTTGTCTGACAGCATAACTGTGGCTTCTTGAATGTATTTGAGTTTGTTCATGGCTACAGTTGTGTTGCTTTTGTCCGCTTTTGTAAAGTATATGTCCGGGTTGTTTCTAAGAAAGGTGTTTGTAATTTTGGAGTTATGGATAACCTGTTTTTGAAACCAATTTAAAGAGTTTTGTTTTTGATTCGAGAAATTTTTAATGCAGTTAACAAATTTTAATCTCGCCTCATTTCTGTCTTTTTCATCAATTTTTTGAATATTTGATTCGAAATCTGATATTATTTGGTTTGTTGGAATTTTTTTCCGAGAAAAGGGTATGCCAAAGTTTTTGCCGAGGCTAACTGTCTTAACAACCTCGGTTGGGATGTGTATGTCAGTCAAGTTAGTGAACCATGAGTCCATCAGGTTGTAATCAGGAGCGTTATTATCAGAAAAATCTTTAACACTTGTGATGAGACGTTCAAATTTATATTTGAAACTAACTTTGTGCGATAGGTTATTAACATCAACATCGTATACAGTTATTAATAAATTTCATTTTTGCCCAAACTTATTTTCTTATCGCTTCGAGCCAAATTTTTAAAAATGATGCGATTATAATAAATCACGGTTCGTTTTTTTAGAAAAAAGATTCTCTACAACTTGGCCGTTTCCGATTTTTGAAAATGAATTCTTTAATGGCTGAAATTATAAAAAAACAATTTTTCAAAACAACATTTTTATAAACAAATTGCTGTATTTGATAATAATTAATTCAATTTCAAAAATAGGAAACGGTCAAGTTGTAGAGAATCTTTTTTCTAAAAAAATGAACCATAATTTATTAGAATCGCATCATTTTCAAAAATTTGACTCGAAGCGATAAGAAAATAAGTTTGGGCAAAAATAAAATTTATTAATAAAATTATTTTTTTGTGTTTCAAATTTTTTTCATGAAAAATAATCTTTTCTCATTCAAATTGGCCCTTCAATAATAATGTTGCTATTCTTGAAAGGAAAATTATCTATTATTGTCTGAGGTTTAATTTTCGTGATCGTACTACCTTAAGGAAACGATTTTGCAGAACAACGCTTATTTCATATCTCACATATTTTGGTGAAAAAAATCGAATTTTTTTAATATTAAAAATCAAAACATAAAATATACATCCTGTCGAGAAATTTCTTAATAAGAATGTGTAGACCTCATTTAGGCAAATAATTTTTCATCTGAACTTTTTTTATGTATCTCATATATTTTGTCTAAAAAATGGAATTATTGAATTTTAATCGTATTTTTTGGAATTGAAACGAAAAATATATGTTTTTTCATAAACTGTGTAAGACAAAACTTGTAGATCTTTTTGAAATTAACAACTTCGTATTCTTACGTTTTTTTCGTATTTCACATATTATTGTTAAAAAATTGAATTTTGGATTTTCAATAGATTATTTTTGAATTAAAAAAAAAAAATATGCATCTTATGAAAAAATGTTACAATTCAAATTTGTAGGTCTTTGTTTATTTAATAATATTGTATCATAACGTTTTTTCGTATTTCGTATAATTTAACTGGAAAATGGAATTTTGATATTGACTTTTTTCGAATTTGAATATGCTGTAACATTTCTAATTTTGATTTAATCAAAAAACGTTTTCAGGATAATTTTCAGAGATTTATCAGAACTATCTAAAACCAGTATTAAAATTTTTGATTTTTTCAAAAACAGAAAAGTAGTGCTCAATCCCTCAATTTTGATTGGATGTGTCTGGTTAACGAACTTGTCCTTACTTTTTCGGCTCCGATAAAGTGTGCCAAAGCACAATTCAATCTGATAATTCTATCGAGAGTTATGCCGCACACGACCTACAGACAGACAGACAGACAGACAGACAGACAGACGGACAGACAGGCAGACGACAGACAGACACTTTCGTAAAAACCCTTTTTTCGGACTCAGGGGGTCTCAAAACGTAAAGATTTGATGAAAATTTCGAAAGTCATTTTTCGCATAAAACCAATACCTTCTCATCCATGATAAGAATGTAATAATCCTAAAGTACACTACCGTCGGAAATTGTGCGCACGGTGGTTGTGAGCGCTATTAAAAATCACTGCTGACTTTGAACCACGATATCCCGGTGAAAAAAAGAGATAGGGAATTGTTAAAAATACAGTTGGAAAGCTTATGAAATTCAACGTCTAGTGATCCTCGACAAATATTTTTTTGACCTTCCGAAAATAATACAGCACGTGAAGAATGGAAAAATAAAATTCAAGATTTTCTCAAATTTTCTACCTCAATTTCAACTTTTAGCATGACCTAGGGAAAATTTGTCCAAAATCTGAAAATTATACGACATAGAGTTTAAAATCTTATGTTTTGCAAAACAGGCACTAAAGTAGTACTTCGAGCCCCTGTAGAGCGGCTGTAAAGTTGTCCATTTACGACCAGCATGTTCATATTGTATCTGTTTTCTGATAAAAAATGTAGAAAGGTTGTTGTCAAAAAATTCTGACATTTGGTCAATCAATAAATAAAAAAGATAATTTAGAATTACCTAAAAAGAAGTTTTTTAGTGACAAATTACTAAATATCGCAAAAGTTGTACCTAAAATTTTTTAAACTTGAAGAAAAAAAATTTTACATTCCAGAAAAATATTTAATTAATCTAATTAAAGTTTATACTTTTCCATACATTATTAAATTCAATCAAATTTGTCCCATGCAATTCGGGGGGCTCAGCCCCCCGAACCCCCTAGCAGGGGCTTCGCCCCCTGCACCCCCCTGCGGCCATTTCCACCACCTTCGTATCATATTTATCAATATTATTATTACAACATGTTCCTATTCCAGCACCGAGTCATAATTGGACGCTCTCAATACCATTCTACAGACACTCGAAATACTTCTTTAGGACGTATTTTGCAAAAAATATCGTGTGTACCACGGAGGTCGGCCATTTTGTGACTCGACCAATGTATTCAGGCGATACGATTAAAAATGTTCAATCCTATCTGTGTTGAATTTTAATCGACGATCACGGTTCTCGGCCGGTTCATTGCTCGTCTCCTTCGCTGAGGCAGGACCGAATAGGCCACGCACGAAAATGGCGCTTAAGTGGAGCCCTTTTATATGTTCTTTGATCCAAGAACGCGTCTCCTTTATTCTCTTTCCTTTCATTCTTAGTTAATATTTACAATGACTATTAAAATTTTTATTAATGTTCTAGTCTATAAGAATTTTAAGAAATAAAAAATTTTTACATATCATTTTTCTATTCGTTAATATGGGGATAATATTGGGTTTAAATAATTGTTAATAATCACAAATAACAATAAATATTTTTTTTAAAGTTAGAATAATTAGAAATAAAAATTACTAATTAACAGAATCAAAAATACGTATAAGAAGGCTCCACTTGAGCGCCACCTTCGTGCGCGGCCTATTCGGTCCTGCCTCAGCGAAGGAGGCGAGCAACAAACCGGCCGAGAATCGTGATCGCCGATTAAAATTCAACTCAGATACGATTGATTGATTTGAGAAAATCTTGAATTTTCTTTTTCCACTCTTCACGTGCTGTATTATTTTCGGAAGGTCAAAAAAATATTTGTCGAGGATCACTAGACGTTGAATTTCATAAGCTTTCCAACTGTATTTTTAACAATGCCCTATCTCTTTTTTTCACCGAGATATCGTGGTTCAAAGTCAGCAGTGATTTTTAATAGCGCTCACAAGCACCGTGCGCACAATTTCCGACGGTAATATATGTCGAAAGTTTACTCCAAAGATTCTCTGGGAGTAGAGCTGTGAAATACGCCCAGCTTCCTCTTTCTGTTCATCTCGCTCAAACTTTCTTCAAAACTTGAATCGGCATAAACATTTTTCCAAAAGTCGACGTCGTTCATCAATTCTAACTTGTCGTCAAAATTGATGGAACTAGAGTATTCTCCACTCTGTTTTTCATCGCACTTTAATTGTTTGTTTATTTTTCTAAAAAATAGATTGTTTCTAGTGATCATGACGCGAGTAAGTTTTCTATTGGAATAGTCTGCAATTTCCTTCAATTCCTCAAAGTTTTCTGGAAAATGAAATTATTCTTTATATTTATTCTTTATTTATTTCTTCATTTATTTATTTTTTTATTAATTTATTTTTTTATTAATTTATAATTATCATTATATTTTTTCAATTTTCTTTAGACGAGGTGTTCGTACCAAGCTCTCAGTACACTACTACTCATATATCGGACTAAACCAACGTGCAACAGAATTGAAAAAATCTACATGGCATTCTACCTATTAATTCAACTTGAAGTAGCTGTTCGCAACAGTTCAGAAGGAATTCCAAGAAGCTTTTAGAATTTATTTTTTGCCAAAAATTTCTATGTAGGTGCAATCTCTATGAAGTACTTCGGAAGTTTTGAAATAAAACTTGTTGAGGCCCAGAAAGAGTCTTGGATATTAAAATTCGCTAGTCCTTTTGATGTATACTTGGTGATTCCAAAAAAATTCTACGTAAAGTATCACCTGGAATTTCTCGTGAACTGTTACAAAATACTACATGGAATTTTCACCGTAGAAAAGCATGTACATTTTTTCAGCTGAATATGATTGTTGTACACATTTCTTACTCATGAATTTCTGAGTAAAATTATAATAGTTTGAGAAACAGGTGATTTCCGAGAATCAATTCTGTGGCTAAGCAGCAGGACAGAATAAGTTCAATTTTTATGAAAAATGGTTTTTTTTATTATAAAACATCTAGAAATAGATCTCCCTATGTGTAGGACAAATTTCGTGACTCATAGAATTCCTGTTATGTCTTTATGAACCGTTTACGTAACAAAATAACTTTCATTTTCAAGCAGAACCGAATAACTCAAAGTTTTGCGTTGTATTTATTTGTTTGTAACCAATTCAAAGACACATGCATAGTATTCCCTGTCTCTGTTTTTTGGCGAATTCGTAATTTTTTGCACACTGAATTATTTCTTTCAATTATACACAATGAGTTACACAAATCAAACACAATTAATTAAACGCTTATGCATAACCGAATAAGTCAAATCATATTTATTTATTCCTGGCCCGCCTTTTGATTCAAATTTGAGTAATAAGAACGAATGAAAGTTCATTTAATACAATATTTCCTGTTTCGAGACCATAGAAACCGATAATTCTTGTAACTATTTAGTATCAAGTATTAAGAACAAAAAGTGTGATTTCTCGACAATTGAATTATATAACTTATTCGGTTCTGTCGCTTAGCCACAGAATTTGTGCCTCGTGCACGACAATATATTGAAAATGCCTTGTGACATTCAAATAATTTAGTTATTAATAATTATTATATTATATTATAATTAACATACATATAAACATATAAACATATACATATACATACATACATATACATATAAACATACATATAACATATAAACATTATTTTTCTCCTTCACTCTAGCTTTTAGGAGGTCCACATTTCTATTTCCTAATAATACTGCTTTCCAATTTATGGAATGAATATGTCAAACTGCGAATTTTCAGTAGCGAAAATATGGAACTCAAGAAGAAACATTTATAACTCCTTCACAGCATGTACTGAAGTTTAATATTTGTGCTATCCAAATTTTTAATATGATGTATTTATGCGTAAATTGCGGTACATTAAAAATTGGAAATACGGGTCTTTGGGTGTACACGTGCAAATATAGTATCAGTGCGCAAAATGACTTTGGAGAAAGTGAAATATAGCTTGACTCTTTAATGCAATATGGAAAAATGGACATTCATTTTTACATGCAAGGAACATAGATTCACAATATCTATGATATGTTTCCATAAGTAATTTTTCAATTTACAAGATATTCTTATTTTAGATAATTAAAAGTATAGTACACGGAGAAAAATAGTTGAAGTAATTTTACTCAACTTTGTCGATTAAACTTGGGAGATAAGGAAATTTGAAAATTTATTAAATCCTAGTCGAGTAAAATGAATTTGATAAATACCTAATTCACCCAAAGTGAATAACAATTAGAGTTACATAGGAAATAGTAAGGAGTTGAGTAACACGTTATCGACGACAGAGCATCAACATGTGCCAGTGGGTTAACATGAAATTTATAAGTATGTCACCGACGCTTGAGGTGCTTCAAACCGTAGTTGGGTAAAATGAGCATCGGGCGTATTATTTCAACTGCACGGAAAAAAAAGTCGAATAACTTTTAGAAAACCAGGTCGAAGAAAAAAAGTCGCGTATTTACTATTATAAAAGTATTTTAAACACTAACTGATCTTTTCTAAGAAGTAATGAAAAGTTTCATAATTTTTGGATTCATTTGTCATAGATTTTAAAAGACTATCGAATAATTTGAAATGAAAGTAATTCAAACAAATAGTTTTGTAAATTGTATTCTAAAGTCCATCAGATTTTATATGCCGTCTTCTAAAATTTCTTCGATAATCGCAAAAAGCGATGCGCAGAAACGTAATTCGTAGCATCGCACAGCAGACAATGCAGCTCATCTTTATGTTTTTGTAATAATTTTGGTTATATTTTGAGATTACGTGTCGTTTGGTTTCGTTTGAATCTGGATTGAAGCGTACATTGAAGAATTAGTTCCGAGTAAGTATATGTTTACCTTGATAAAGTGTATTACGTCAAATTTGAAATTTATCTATTATTTCAGATTTGTCTTCAAACTCTGAATGTGATCCAAATATTTTAGACAAGTCTCCATGACATGTATCGGCTATGCGGGTTAAGGCGTGCGATTAGAATTAGGTTAGGATGCGTGCGTGCGTGCGAGCGGTCGATTCTCGGTGCTGCGAAGTGTTTATAAAAAATTGCGTTTCTGTAATGTACAGTGTTAAATATAATGGTAAGTTCATATTAGGATTATATAGGCAATGTAAAAGTGAAAAATAATTAACTATATAAGTGCAGGATCATATCACAGATAATAATATTTTCCTTTTTACACTGTTCAAAATTTTCTTCGACTGTCACTTAGCCTTTCGATGCCTGGTTTAGAAGAAATAGAACCCAACCCACGGTGTTTTAAATTTTCTGCGACTGTCACTTAAACTTTCGAATTTACGTTTTACATTTTCAGCGATTATCTATCATATTCATCAATAAGGAGGCTGATAATATTAAGTCGACTTTCTAACCTATCCACGAGTATTACACAAAGTCGATGACTTTTTAAGCGACAAATTTTTTCCGTGTGGCAATGGTAATAATGGTATGGTTCTCTCAAATAAAAAAAAATTCTTACCTCGAGCCTGCCAATAGTCATCCGGTATATACATAAACAACTTACAAATACATTCACACCATTACGGACGTAGCCAATCATATTTCAAATTACAAATACACTTAAACATATAACCTTACATATATAAACCTAATAACAACATGCCTGTGAAGCTGTACCCACACTATTAAAAAACCAACTTTTTTTTTTAGAGTTCTGAGCTCCTTTAGAATAGTTCTAGAGTTCCTGATAGTTTTTAAGAATAGTTCCGGGGTTTACATGCCTCAAAAATCAGATTTTCAAAATGGGGGGCTAAGTTCACGCTCCCCCCACTTTCGAAAAATTTCAATTTTTTTCAGAGTTCTGGGAAGATTTAACATAGTTCTAGAGTTCTTGACGCTTTTCGACAATAGTTCCGTGAATTTCCGGGCACAGTGAACTTTCAAAATAAAAATTTCAGCCCCCCACTTTTTACATATTCACTTTTTGTCGATATATTTCTGTAGTACTCCAAGAGTTCTAGAGTTCTGTGTAACTCAAATTTTGAAAATTTTTATTCCCAAAAAGTTGTGGGACTTCAAAGTTAGCAAAACATTTTAAAAACCAAATTTTGAAAAGTTCCAAGAGTTCTGGTCAGAGTTCTGTTCCCCCCCGGAATAGTTCCACAAGAAAACCCCATAACATTTTTCTCAGGACAAAATCCAAAAATCTGTGGCACTTCAAATTTACCGAGAAATTTTGAAAACCAAATTTTGAAAAGTTCCAAGAGTTCTTGTCAGAGTTCTGCCCCCCCCCCCCGGAATAGTTCTACAGAAAAGCCCTATAACATTTTTCTCTCAAATCGAAATCCAAAAAGCTATGACACTACAAAGTTACCAAAAAATTTTTGAAAATCAATTTTTGAAAAGTTCCAAGAGTTCTGGTCAGAGTTCTGTTCCCCCCTGGAATAATTCTACAAAAAAGCCCTATAACATTTTGCTCTCAAGTCAAAATCCAAAAAGCTGTGGGACTTCAAAGTTACCCAAAAAGTTTGAAAACCAAATTTTGAAAAGATCCAAGATTTCTGGTCAGAGTTCTTTTCCCCCCGGAATAGTTCTACAAAAAAGCCCTATAACATTTTTCTCTCAAGTCAAAATCCAAAAAGCTGTGGGACTTCAAAGTTACCAAAAAATTTTGAAAATCAATTTTTGAAAAGTTCCAAGAGTTCTGGTCAGAGTTCTGTTCCCCCCTGGAATAATTCTACCAAAAAGCTCTATAACATTTTTCTCTCAAGTCAAAATCCAAAAAGCTGTGGGACTTCAAAGTTACCCAATAATTTTGAAAACCAAATTTTGAAAAGTTCCAATAGTTCTGGTCAGAGTTCTGCTCCCCCCCGGAATAGTTCTACAAAAAAGCCCTATAACATTTTTCTCTCAGATCAAAATCCAAAAAGCTGTGGGACTTCAAAGTTACCCAATAATTTTGAAAACCAAATTTTGAAAAGTTCCAATAGTTCTGGTCAGAGTTCTGCTCCCCCCCGGAATAGTTCTACAAAAAAGCCCTATAACATTTTTCTCTCAAATCAAAATCCAAAAGGCTATGACACTTCAAAGTTACCAAAAAATTTTGAAAATCAATTTTTAAAACTTCCAAGAGTTCTGGTCAGAGTTCTGTTCCCCCCCGGAATAGTTTCACAAGAAAGCCCCATAACATTTTTCTCTCAAATCAAAATCCAAAACGCTATGACACTTCAAACTTAGCAAAAAATTTTAAAAACCAAATTTTGAAAAGTACCAAGAGTTCCGGTCAGAGTTCTGCTCCCCCCAGGAATAGTTCTACACAAAAGCCCTATAACATTTTTCTCTCAAATCAAAATCCAAAAAGCTATGACACTTCAAAGTTAGCAAAAAATTTTGAAAATCAATTTTTGAAAAGTTCCAATAGTTCTGGTCAGAGTTCTGCTCCCCCCCGGAATAGTTCTACAAAAAAGCCCTATAACATTTTTCTCTCAAATCAAAATCCAAAAGGCTATGACACTTCAAAGTTACCAAAAAATTTTGAAAATCAATTTTTAAAACTTCCAAGAGTTCTGGTCAGAGTTCTGTTCCCCCCCGGAATAGTTCTACAAGAAAGCCCTATAACATTTTTCTCTCAAATCAAAATCCAAAAAGCTATGACACTTCAAAGTTAGCAAAAAATTTTGAAAATCAATTTTTGAAAAGTTCCAAGAGTTCTGGTCAGAGTTCTGTTCCCCCCCGGAATAGTTCCACAAGAAAACCCCATAACATTTTTCTCAGGACAAAATCCAAAAATCTGTGGGACTTCAAATTTACCGAAAAATTTTGAAAACCAAATTTTGAAAAGTTCCAAGAGTTCTTGTCAGAGTTCTGTCCCCCCCCCCCCCCCGGAATTATTTCGAACCGTAAATGAGCCTTAAATTATGGTACATAAATAAATTGGTTCAATCATTTTATTAACATGTTTTATGGTGTGTAGTGCCAGCTTGACGTTAAGCTGGAGCAAACATATTTTTTTTATAAAAAATGTGTAAATTTGGATTTTTTCAAGAAACAAAAATACCTGAGATTTTTTGAATTTTTTGAAAGTAGCTTCTTTCAGTCAATAAGGGGTTCATTGAAACTAAGGGGACTGAAGTGAAGCAAATACTCTGCAATTGATCAACTTTGAATTACTATTTCGTATAACTGGTAAAATATATCTGTGATAATCACAATTTTTTTAAGAAAAAGGTATCGATAAATAAAACAGGATGATTTTTAGCAATAAAGTTTACTTTGGAAAAACTAAATCATAACAGAACACTTGATTTTCAAAATTTTTGGGTAACTTTGAAGTGTCATAGCTTTTTGGATTTTGATTTGAGAGAAAAATGTTATAGGGCTTTCTTGTAGAACTATTCCGGTGGGGGGGGGGGGGGGGGCAGAACTCTGACCAGAACTCTTGGAACTTTTCAAAATTTGGTTTTCAAAATTTTTTGCTAACTTTGAAGTGTCATAGCTTTTTGGATTTTGATTTGAGAGAAAAATGTTATAGGGCTTTTTTGTAGAACTATTCCGGGGGGGAGCAGAACTCTGACCAGAAATCTTGGATCTTTTCAAAATTTGGTTTTCAAAATTTTTTGGTAACTTTGAAGTCCCACAACTTTTTGGATTTTGATCTGAGAGCAAAGTGTTGTGGGGCTTTCTTGTAGAACTATTCCGGGGGGGAGCAGAACTCTGACCAGAAATCTTGGATCTTTTCAAAATTTGGTTTTCAAAATTTTTGGTTAACTTTGAAGTCCCACAGCTTTTTGGATTTTGACTTGAGAGAAAAATGTTATAGAGCTTTTTGGTAGAACGATTCCGGGGGGGGGGGGGGGGATAGAACTCTTGGAACTTTTCAAAAATTGATTTTCAAAATTTCTCGGTAAATTTGAAGTGCCACAGATTTTTGGATTTCGATTTTAGAGAAAAATGTTATAGGGCTTTTTTGTAGAACTATTCCGGGGGGGAACAGAACTCTGACCAGAACTCTTGGAACTTTTCAAAATTTGGTTTTCAAAATTTTTTGGTAACTTTGAAGTCCCACAACTTTTTGGATTTTGATCTGAGAGCAAAGTGTTGTGGGGCTTTCTTGTAGAACTATTCCGGGGGGGAACAGAACTCTGACCAGAAATCTTGGATCTTTTCAAAATTTGGTTTTCAAAATTTTTGGTTAACTTTGAAGTCCCACAGCTTTTTGGATTTTGACTTGAGAGAAAAATGTTATAGAGCTTTTTGGTAGAATTATTCCGGGGGGGGGGGGGGGATAGAACTCTTGGAACTTTTCAAAAATTGATTTTCAAAATTTCTCGGTAAATTTGAAGTGCCACAGATTTTTGGATTTCGATTTTAGAGAAAAATGTTATAGGGCTTTTTTGTAGAACTATTCCGGGGGGGAACAGAACTCTGACCAGAACTCTTGGAACTTTTCAAAATTTGGTTTTCAAAATTTTTTGGTAACTTTGAAGTCCCACAACTTTTTGGATTTTGATCTGAGAGCAAAGTGTTGTGGGGCTTTCTTGTAGAACTATTCCGGGGGGGAACAGAACTCTGACCAGAACTCTTGGAACTTTTCAAAAATTGATTTTCAAAATTTAGGCTCAACTTTGAAGTCCCACAACTTTTTGGGAATAAAAATTTTGAAAATTTGAGTTACACAGAACTCTAGAACTCTTGGAGTACTACAGAAATATATCGATAAAAAGTGAATATGTAAAAAGTGGGTGGCTGGAATTTTTTTTTTGAAAGTTCACTGTGCCCGGAAATTCACGGAACTATTGTCGAAAAGCGTCAGGAACTCTAGAACTATGTTAAATCTTCCCAGAACTCTGAAAAAAATTGAAATTTTTCGAAAGTGGGGGGAGCGTGAACTTAGCCCCCCATTTTGAAAATCTGATTTTTGCGGCATGTAAACCCCGGAACTATTCTTAAAAACTATCAGGAACTCTAGAACTATTCTAAAGGAGCTCAGAACTCTAAAAAAAAAGTTGTTTTTTTAATAGTGTGGGTACAGCTTTACAGGCATAATAACAACACTCATATATAGTACGATACGCTTTCGTCGAATCACGCACACGCTCGCTTACAATGCTAAGATATAAAATTTGGAACTTTCTTATATAGTGACTGCATGAGTTATTCAGAGCTTGTGAGAGTAAGCGCCGTCAATAAAAATTTTTAGCCTTACTCAAGTAAAAATAAATCAACTTTTTTCATAAATGATTAATAAAATATATTTTAAAAATTTATATAATTAATCGATTATTATAACTATGATTATTGATATATATAATATAATTATTAAATTACATTTAGTATAGATTTTTATTATAATGACGTATGACGTTTAGTGTAACTAAATTTTCAAATGTACATTAAAAAATTGCATTATTATCAAAAAGCATCTTGTGTAAAAACATTCAAAAGAAGGTTTTTTATTTACTGTGTTGTATATTTTCAAAATATGGATTTTACAATTGGGAATTTGCACATTTTTTTTTTGTGATGAAAAAATGAAATTTGGGGGTCTCTTTTGCATACAAAATTTTTTTCTAAATTTTTTAGTTAATAATAATTTATTAATGAGCGTTTGAAAAGTGTATATTTTAAATTTTCCGAAAACGTTCCGGAAACAGCCGAATGCTTCCGATGATACGGTGACGTCACATCGTTGTATACGATCGCTCTGTGTCACATCTTTGTATAGAAGACCAATTGAAAATTGTATAAAATGTCGAAAAAACGGCTTATAAATGGTGTTTTGTCGATGAGTGTCATAATTCGACAATCAAGACACCCGATAAAACTTTTTTTCCGATTCCGGTAAATCCGATTGTGCGAAATAAATGGTTTGAAAGTGCACAACGGCGAGATATGCCAGGAAATAGTAACATGTTTTGCTGTCAAGATCATTTTGACGTAAGTATACTTTCTTCTTTTGTTCATAATATTATGTTATCTGTAAATAAACTGTAATTGAAAAAAGATATAGATTTATTTATATTTATAATTATAGCAGTAAAAAAAATCTAACCTCAATTTGTCGATGTGTAAATAATAATATGATTTAAAAAGTTATTACTTTACGTTTAAGGAGCAGGTTTTATAGAGAAAATCATGATCATAAATTTATGTGATACAAATTAAGAATGTTAAACATAGAACTTGCTGTTATTACTGTTTTCAAATTTTTCAATAAAGAGTTTTCACGTTGTAGCTTCGAAAAAATTTTACAATAATAATGCGGTTAAATTAATTTATAAATTATGAAATAATAATTACGTGAGTGAATTATTTCAGTTAAAAGAGGATATGGAAAATTACGTAAAGTACTCTTTAAGTGGGAAACCAATACAGATTAAAAAAGGTGTTTTTCCGCATTTTTTCGATTGCCAAAAACATCGTAGTTATTAAATATTAAAAATTTAAGCAGTTAACAAATAATTCATGTCATTAGAACTAATTAAATTAAGAAACAAATGAACTAATATTTATAATGACGAATAATTAATTATTTATAAATCATTCAAACGAATTAATTTATATTTATATCATACATTTTACCAATAATATTCTCATCTTCTTTAATAACGTAATAATAATTCAACTATGTACTAGATACATTAACTTATACATGAGTGATTTTTCATTATTATCAATTAGTAGTTTTTTCTTTTATTTGAATTGACAGAGTAGAATAATTATAATTTGTAACTTTTACTTACAAAGTGGCTTTGACACCACGGATTTCTGGTGCGGCATATTTAGGGTTAGATGTAAAATATTGCAACACCATAAACATAGAAATTTTTGGAAGACTTCCCGAGTCTGCTTTTACGAAGCCACTATCCATCTTAGGAGGCATTTTTAACTAAATAAACCAGTTTATTTATTGTTGAGAGCTTCACGTGCACTTGGTTTGCATGTTGCCGATACGAAAATACAACGGTTTGACGTCAGAGACGCTTGACCGCCAAAGCGGTCCGTTTCAAACGCTCATTATCATTGAATCCTTCGCAAATCCACAATTAATGAGTAAAAAGAAAACGCTATTGTAATTATTTTTTATTTAATATAAACTTTAGATTGCATTTATAAAATTGCATAATTTTTTTGCATGCAAATTCCCAATTACGATTTCCAAATTATTATTGTCCCTAATAAATTTATGTGCAATCTAAATCCTGTGTAGATTTTTCAAATTTTATGTGATACACTTATCAAGACTTTTGTTGTTTAAATTTTCATGAAATGAATTTAATTTAAAAAACTTGAGTGAAAAAGAAAGAAGTAATTATAAATTAATTAAGAACAAATTTTGTATCACGAATTTATTAAACTTACAGCATCTATATAACTAGATTATGTAAAACTTTTAAATGAATTATATAAACTAGTGGATAATCATAAAAACAATTAGTGGTTAACACTGCGGAGAACGATGAATTTTAAAAATCACTAGATTATTCGCTGCGGACTTGCCCTTGAACCGATAGCAGATATGACTGTTAGCGCTCGGAGCGATTAAAATGGGAATTTTTCGTTAGATAGGAATGTAAATAATATAGCGTCATATTAATGAAAAATATATTCATAAATATACATATGCAAATAAAAGAAGTGTATATTTACTATTTAAAAAGTTCTTTTTTCGATATAAATTTTTAAAGAGCCATACAGTAATTATAAGTTTTGAAATGCATATAAATAATTCTTTAAACCGGTGTAAACATAACCTTAATATGATTATTTACATTGACAGCTCATCATGAATATTATAATAAGAACTGGATTTGACTCAATAAAGCATGGGATTGAGTTTCATAATGATTTATAATTTTTATCACATTCATATTTTTTTTAAATATAATTACACTGTTAAAAATTTCTTGAAATTTGATGCACATTTAATGCAAAATCTTGAAAGAAAATTTATTTTCTTTCATCATGATTTAATTTTAATGCATTTTTTCATGAAACTTGGAAACATATGCATGAAAATTAATGTATGTATATGAAAAGCGAAATGACAATTAATGTACGTACATGAATAGGCAATATTTCTGTCATTAAAATTAATTTTTTGGGTAACCAATATTTTTCAATGTTCAAATTTATGGAATTTAATTTCATTACTTGACTTTTCATACTAGTTCCATGAAATTTAAAGCGCCATTCCTAAATATATGGTGTTTTGAAATTAATGTATTTTTATGAATATTAATATCCTGGTACTAGGTATTCAATTTTATATTGTGAATATTTATTTATACTTTGTGTTATGATATTTAATTTCTTGTATTTATTTTTTGATAACAATCTTATGAATTATAATTTATCATTACATAACAAATTTATAAAACAATATTTAGAACAGGAATTATATCGACCCTCAATAACAATATTTGTAATGTGAGATAATTGGCTTTAGGGTCCATAAATGAAAAAAACAGTAGTTTCAATCAAACGTTTCGACTCTGATTGGAGTCCTCATCAGTGATCTTTATTTCTAGAATATGAAAAAACAACTAGTGAATATTGTGCATTTGAGTACAACTTTGGTATTGTCTGCAGTATAAAAATATGAGAAAACCTACATAAAATCAAACATAAATATTTTTTGGTGAAACACGAGAGAAATCTTAGGAATTGATATTGAAAAGTAACACATATATTTTAAAAAAACATCTGAGATAAAAAACTAGTCACGTTTATGTACAAATGTAGCTTAAATTGTAGATGCAGGTATAAAATGCGAGAAAAAATAACTCAAAAAATTACGAAAAACTTCGGTAAAACTTTGATCAATATGAAAAAAACCTTAAAAAACCTTAAAAATACGCAAACAACACTTCCATAAAGACTTCGATAAAATTTCAATGAAACCTCTAAAAAACTTCGATAAAATAAGCATGAAATTTCTTTGGGATTGTGTGAAAAGTAAAAACATGAGAAAGTTGACATAAAATTATACATTTTTAAACAACTGAGATAAAAAAACTAGACACGTTAATGTATAAATGTAACTTAGAATGTGGATGTGAGTACATAAAATGTGAATAAATAACTCAAAAGGGCAAAAAAACTCGATCAGAAACGCCTATAAAAACTTCGATAAAAATTTCGATGAAAGGCTTCAAAAACTTCGATGAAAACATGGAAAAAATTGTTTGCATTAAAAATCGAATTCTTTAAAAATTTAAATTCATAACCAATCAGAGTCGAAACGTTTGATTGAAACTACTGTTTTTTTCATTTATGGACCCTAAAGCCAATTATCTCACATTATAAAACAATGCTTTATTTGCGAATTTTGAGTTTTTATAAATATGTAAATATTTATGAATTTCTTAAACGTTCCAACATTTAATTAAAAGGAATACCATTGAAAATCGAAAATTCAAGATTTTTCTTAATATCATTAAAATGGTTTGTTGTTGGAAAATTGGATTACGGAAAAAGCTTAAGAATGCACAGTTGTTTACTTCAATAAGAGGTATGAATTTTTTGAGACGCAATTTTTGATAAAATGTATATTTATCGTTTTAAATTAATAAAGTACGATTACAATTAAAAAATTTCATGTTTTAAACAAAATATGTGAATTACAAAAAAAAAATTAAGATAAAAATTATTTGCCTAAATAGGGTCTACGAATTCTCATCGGAAAATTTTTCGACAGGGTGTATATTTCATGTTTTTATTTAAAAATAAACAATGTTGAAAATCAGAAATTCCATTTTCCAGCCAAAATATATAAGATACGAAATAACAGTTGAAATGCAAAATTGTTTGCTTAATTAAAGTCTATGATTGTTTTTCCTTATTGAGATATTTCGAAGAAAATAAATTATTTTAATCATGTGGATTATTAAAAAGTTACAGAAATGTGTAGAGAAAATCGAGCGCAAAGCGCGAGTGTCATGATATGATGAGAATGTGTTTCTTAAGGCTGACAGAGCCTCAAGCAAATTGAATTTCCTTTCTCATTTGAAATTAAAAACAAATTTAGTAACTGAGAAAATGTAATTCACATCAACAATATTATAAAATTGAAAAGTAACTGATTGCCAAGTCAACAGTGGGTTACTGATTTCAATTCAGTGAAAATTTCACTGATTTAGATTTAGAGAGTCCGCTTTAGACTCTCTTCTAAATCTTCTAAATCTTTATTTTAGTGAAAAATTCATAAAAATATCGAAAAATGAAGTATTATTTATGTAACTGCATATTCTGTAAATTTGAAATTGTCGCCTGCTTCGCGCAAGCATCAATGTGTCCAGATTTGACACGCGAACGTTACGCATACAACGCCAACAGCAGTACGTACGTGAGAATGGTTGTACGCGCAGCGTAGTGTGTCTGCTGTTCGCAGTGGATCTCTGAGTTTCCTCTGGTTGAAGGCTCCTTGTCAAGGAGAGAAAACCAGAGAAAACTCAGAGAACCACTGCGAACAGCAGACACACTACGCTGCGCGCGCAACCACACTGGCAGGCATTGTTACGAAGAAGCGAGGAGAATAAGGAGAGGTGGGACGCGTCGTTCTCGCATGCAAGAGCGACGAGGAAGGAGACATTGCGTCGGTTTCTGATCTGTGATCACTGCCTCGAAGTATTAAGCACGCGAATTTTTGAGAAGCAGAAAGCCTCGTGACGTAAAATTTTCGTGCATTTTTGATACGCAAGTGTGATAGGTTTTAAGTGATAAATAAAAAGGTAAGACATGCTTAATTTCTAAATATTAAATTAAAAATAAATTTAAAAAAATATTCTTTGTGGGGTAAAATGATGGCTACTGTACACGTGAAAATAATCAAAGTAACTAAACTAAACTCTATATATATACAGTACCGGTTAGAATTGTCCGGCCACCTGTTTTTCGATAATTGCTTAAATTATCTTAATTTGAATTATATAAGTGAAAAAATTGGTTCCCTTCATTAAATTTAAAGCTATCAAAATTCTGTATAAAATGAACCCGGCATGAATTTGTTTTGTTAAATTTTGAAGAAGTTATTGCAGAAATAGTCCAGATTTCAATGCTTTCTTAAATTTTAAATAACTTTCGAAGTAATCAACATTTTTTAATGTTCTTGGGCTCATTTTAGAGCTAAGATTCTACGGAATCGCATTAAATTATGGTTATAAATCTATAAATTTGTTCTTCCATAATGCAAGGAGTTAAAATTGTATCAAAAAAGTAGGGAAATTTCGAAAATATTTCATCTGTAGGTAAATCATAATAAAGATTATATGAATATATATTTTAAGGGGATTCGATACAAAATTCATGATTATATGTTTTATATATCGTATAAAAATGTTTTTCTAAGCAACAGCGATATTGGAATTTTGTCAACTTTTTTATGAATTTTAACCTCATGCAATATCTAAGAAAAATATTACACATCAATTCCAAGAATTTTTATCGATTTTGTAGAAATTTAGCTTCAAAATTAGTCCAAGAACATTAAAAAATCTTGATTACTTTGAAAGTTATTTTAAATTTAAGAAAGCATTGAAATCTTGACTATTTCTGCAATAACTTCTTCAAAATTTAACAAAACGAATTGATGCTGGGCTCATTTTATTAAGAATTTTGATAGCTTTAAATTTAATCAAGAGAACAAATTTTGTCACTTATATAATTCAAATTAAGATAATTTAAGCAATTATCGAAAAACAGGTGGCCGGACAATTCTGACCGGTACTGTAGATCGTCAGTCTACTGTTTATGAGCACCAACAATATCAAAGTGACCGGCTTTGATTTTTTTCTTTATTTTATTTCTTCTATCGAATGCGATATTTTTTAACAACATTAATCGATTGCCTAAAAAATAAATACCATTAACAATATTCAATTATCTATATGTAGTAAACAAATTCAGAAAAGTGTCTTTCTCAGGTTTAATCATGCTTCGCATTTTTTATATTTCAGATAAAAATGTTTTTTTGTCACTTCTGTAAATTTCGCCATAAGGATAGAAAAGATTATGCAGATCACTACAAATACAATCATAGCCATATAACTAAATATCGCTACTGCGGTTTTCACGGATGTGAAAAATATTTTTCTGATGAGGGTCGTTTAACTATTCACTTGAATCGGACTCACAGATTTTTTAAAACGCAATATAGAGTTTTAAATACTGATTCTGCATCTAATGAAAGAGGGAAGTTTACTTGTACTGTAAATTTATGTGGAAAAGAATTTGATACTTTTAAGAAATTCTTAAAACATTTAAAATTTCATATTTCGAACAAGCAAGCTGTCAATTGTCCATACCAAAAATGTTTAAAAAGATATGTAAACCTTTCATCATTTACAAGTCATCTTACAAGAAGTCATAAAAATTATAATCAAAATCAAGTAATCGAGTCTAATACAGTGCATTGCAAAGTGTCGCGTTTGGAGAGTGATGATAATAATTCTGAAAATCAAATTATCGAAGATCATGCAGTCGACTTGAGCGTTCAAAATGAAGAAAATAATATTGAAGATATTGAGGGAACCAATCATTCAGAAAAGGATTTATTTGTACAAAACATTGCTCAATTATATTTAAAATTAGAAAGTGAATTTTTGATACCTACAAAAAATGTTGAATACATTAATAATGCAATTAACGACATTTACGAACAGGGGCAAAAAATAATGCTAAAAAACTTAACAAAGTCTTTAGAATCAGAAAACTTTACCCTCGACAAAATTAACCAGATCGCAAAATTGATTATGGATCATCATCCAATGCATAATACACAAAAAAATTTAGGAACTAAACATTTGTGTAAAACTTATTATAAAAACAGATTCGATTATATTGAGCCAGTAGCTATTGAAATTGATAAAAAAAAAAATACACATTTCATGTATGTTCCTATAAAAAAAACCTTAAAAAGTGTTTGGAAAGATAAATCCGTAAAAAATGAATTAAAAATTACGCATGAAATTCGTGATGACGACTTGTTGGTAGATGTAACAGATGGAACTGTATTCAAAACAAATATATTTTTCAAGGAAAATCCAGAATCTCTTAAAATTCAACTTTATCAAGATAGTTTTGAAATTGTGAATCCTATTGGATCAGCGAGAAAAAAACATAAGCTATTGGGTATATATATGACAATTTTAAATTTGCCAGACCATCTTCGCAGTCATGTAAATAGTATAAAGCTTGTGGCCTTATGTAAAGAAGTCAATTTTAATCATGAGAAAGTTTATGGAAAAATCGTTGATGATCTAAAAATAATAGAAAATGATGGTATTAAAATAGGCAAAAAATATTTGAAAGGTTCAGTTGTTTGTATTAGTGGAGACAATTTAGGTAGCCACGGATTGGGTGGTTTTATGGAAAATTTTTCTACTGCAAAATATTGGTGTCGATTTTGTACGATTACAAAAGATGAATTTCATTCTGAAAACTATTTTTTAAAAATATGCAAATCAAGGAGTGTGGACTCTTATAAAGAAGCTCTGCGTAATAAAGGAACAAAGAATGATTACGAAGGAATCAAGTTCAACTCTAAATTTAATGAGTTAAAATATTACCATGTCTGCCTTCCAGGTCTACCTCCATGTTTAGGACATGACGCATTCGAAGGTGTGATTGCTTATGACTTAAAACTATATATACATTATTTTATAAAAAAAGGTTGGTTTACATTAGCTGAATTAAATGCTGCTATTGAATCTTTTGAATATTCTCAAGAAGACAAGAGAGATAAACCAATAAAAGTTTCTGAAAAGAGCGAAAGAATTATTGGCAATGCTTGCCAAATATGGACATTACTTAGAGTTTTGCCATTGCTCATAAGAAACAAAATTAAAGATATTCATGACAAAGTTTGGATGAATTTACTTTTATTAAATGAAGTCACAGAAATAATTTGTGCACCTAAAATTCATAAGTCAGTTCTGCATTATTTAAAATCATGTATATTTGATTACGTTACACAAAGAAAGCTTCTATTTCCTAATGTCAATTTGCGGCCAAAACATCATTTTCTAATGCATTATCCAGAATTAATATTACAATTTGGCCCTCTAATAAAAGTATGGACTTTGCGTTTTGAAAGTAAACATCAATATTTTAAGAGAGCAGTTCGACACATGATGAATTTTATCAACGTCACAAAAACTCTTAGCGAAAAACATGAACTTTTTCAAAGCCTCATACGGTTGGGTTCGGATTCTAGAATCGAAACTCAAATGCAGGGTACGAGAAGATTCCAAATTACTTTTTACACACCGAACATTCAAACAGCTATAAAAAGAAGTGGAATCGCTACTGTAAATATATATGAGTGTGAAAAAGTTATTCATAAAGGTACAGAATACAATAAAGGCAATGCATTAGTTTTGCGTCAAGATGGATACAGATATAATGTTGTAATTGGTAGAATATGTATGTTTTTATATGAAGAAGATACAGTTTATGTTTTATTTGAAGTTATGGAAAATGAATTTATGCCATATCTTTCTGCATACCAAATTTATAAGCCAATCGCATACGAATGCCATCGATTGCAAGACATTTTAGACTTCAAACCACTTCACGTATACGAGTTGAGAGACATAATTTGTGTTAAGCCAAAATGCGGTTTTGTTTGTCAACAACTCCAGTAATATTTTTCAAGTAATTCACTCAGTTTTTTATTTATCTAAATGCGACGTTATTCATTTCGAATTATGTAACCTCGTTCTCTAATTTTAATCTTCACCTCCGATTTAGAATTTACGGTATTTTATTTTATTTCATTCGTAGTTTTATAAAACAGAAACTTATTCTATTTACACTTTTGTGACATTGTTTGGTACTATTGTTTACATTTCTATATCGAAAATACTTTCGTTTACATGTTTATGAAAATCTTATTAATTTTTGTAGCTTATAAATCATTCTATTTTTTTACAGTTTTCAACATGCCCCTGTTTAAAATCAAATCTATCGGAACATCAAAAAAATATGCAAAGCTGAAACGGTTTTAGAAGTTATTGATGCTGCTAAACAAAAACTAAATCTTTTATCTGATGTTTCTTATAAAGTAAGCACATACTCTCGTACAACCTACTTTCATTTATAATCAATCTTTAATGATTGTCATCACGTAAATTAACGTTTAATCAATAACAGGTTTTTTTGGAAGAGGATGGTACAGAAATCGACGATGATGATATTTTAGTGGAATTTGCTAAGCAGAGCGGCACATTACTACTGTGTATTTTAGAAGAAAATAAATCATGGGAAGATTATCAACGTTCTATAAATTCTAAGGAGTTTGTCGATCAGCAACAGGGCGAGCAACGACCAGGTCACTAATAACTGTTTTTGCGATAACTTCCATTCGATATTACTATTTTATTTTTATATCGATTTAATATTTTACAGAAGATGCAAATAATTCTGGGGAACAAGTAGCAGCAACTTCTTCGAGTTCTTTTACTTATGACTGCATGTTGGATCTAGATGAAATCGTATGGAGCAAATTGCCAAGTAGAGTCAAAAGTGGCTGTGAAGAAAGAGAGAAACAACGAGAAGAATGGGAAAAAGTAATGAAAGAAGAAGAGCGAAAAAAGAGAGAAGAAGAGAGGAAAAAGAATCCTGATGAGGCTGATAATCTCGATAAGGAAAAGGAAGTTGACAAGATTAAGCATGTTGAAATAAAAGGTCCAAACATTGATGAGAAAAAAAGGGAGAAGAAAAGCGTTTGATTATTCGTGCAATTGTGGATTACATGATGAATGTTATTCATGATAGACGAAGATCGAAAGCAACAGAACTCGCAAAACTTGTATGTGCTATATATCCAGCAACTTTTACTGATAGCGTTGGAGGAGATGTATGGGATGATGGCATAAAAACAGTGACAATTTCTATTTACAATGGTTGTTTGTATAGAAATTCATTAAATCCTCAAAATAAAACAAATAATAAGAGATGCAATGACAGCGATAGTGATGATGCAGATGTTGCAGAAAAACAGAGGGAAATCAGATTGTCGAATTTTCAAGATGAATATGGTTGCGTGGATTACGCACCAAAACTTCCTGACACAGAAAATAATCATTCTCAAGAAGAGAAACGTCAGGAATTATCACACATGTTCCATGTAGAATCCTGTGACGGAAGTAACGCGGAAGTTGCAAAGCTGATGGATATGACATATCCTACTGTTAGAGCTCTGATTAATAAAATCTTAATAACTTACGAAATAAGTAAGTATCGATTTAATAATTTTTTTTATTTAATCAAGTAGATCGTGATTTAAATAAAATTATTGGAGAATGGCCTTTTTTAAAGTATCCAGAGATTCTCATGCACCACAGCTCTAGATTATTAGGCAAAAATATTCATGAAACGTGGAAAACATCATTGATGACAAAACCGAAATATATAAGAAGATATTTTATAACTCCAAACATAATCAAATGTAAGGTTAAATCGATCGAAATGAAAAAAATGCTTGCTGAGAGTAAAGAAGCAAGTAGGATAACTAGAGATAAAAAACCAAAAACATTAGTCTGGATACCCATGATTATTAAATATTTTGATGAAAACGTTGAAGATTTATACAAAGTAATTGAGGTGAGCGTAACTAATTGATTTATCAATTGAATTTGTTGAATAATATATAGTATCTTATCTCTTGCAGCAAGACTCAACAGATGATGACATACTTCAATCAGTAAATTCTAACTACCCCACTTTGGTCATCAAAGGTGTGTTCATTCATTTATCTGCTACAATTTAGTAAATTACTGATTATTATTTATTTATTTACGCTAAAAACCGGAATTATTTTACTAGGATCATCTCTTTACGACGGACAAGCCACTTGCAACGTAGTAATTCAACAAAATATCCTAATACCTTGTAAAGATACCTTGGAAGGATTTTTAATTTGTTCTTTATGTTATTATATTTTTGGTTTTTTTTATCCACCTGGTGTTAAAAAAACTTTAGAATTCATTCAAAGGTAGGTGTTATATTGCTTGAAAAAAAACGTTGGAGTGAAAAAAATTTCAATAAATTAATTATGAATTTTTCGATTTCAGATTGATTCTAAGAATTTTTCCAAAGGAAATACCTAAGAAAAGGTAGAAAAGCTAAGAAGAAATCAAAGACTTTTGAGAAAGCGGTCAAGAATTTAGCAGATAAATTGATTATTTATTCACAGGAATTCCGCTATGAGTAACTTAAACTGGGAGAAAAAAACTATTCTTAAATCAAATTGTTTGAAACAAAATGATGCAAAAAATATTTTTATCGAATGAATTACTGGAATGAACACTTTAGGCAAAGAATATTATGAATATTTTTTAATTGTAATCCTGCTTACAGATACTTCAAATAAATGTAATTTTATCAGAATAGATTATCGTGTACTTCCATTTAATATAATTCCTAATTACCAATTAGAGTTTTAACTATATTTTCACGAACTTTTATAAATTCGAGCATTAATGTTAATAAACATTTCACTAAATTTCAATACATTAGCATTAAATTAATATGCGTTTATTAAACATATTAAAAGCTTTTCTTATGAATATTCAACACGAAAACCTTAATTTTCATTTTTTATACTTGAAATTTTGATGAGTTACGTACATGAATTTTCAATATTTGAAATAATATTTCAACATTTTTAATTTAATTTTCTAAGTAGGTATTAATGCTTTTTCATGTATTTTTCATGAGAATTCAATATTGTTATGTAAGTTTCAATGTTATGTGCTTGGATTTTCATTAAGGTCCTTACATTAAATTTTGATAATTAATGCATTAATTTTCATGTTTAATGTATTACTTTTCCATTTTAGGATGAAATTTATTTCATGCACGGTTCTGTAGTTTGCTGCATGCATTTTTGCATGAAAATTCAATAATGATTTTTTAACAGTGTACCTATTACAATAAAATGATACCAAATTTCTAGAATTTTTTTTTCTAACGTGTAAGAAACAAGTTTTTTTATTCTAAATTATTCATTGAATGTAAAGAATTACATGCTTACTTATTCCTATTAATTAAAGTAATCCACTTATTTCAATTAAAGTTTTCTTTTATGCACAGCGGTCGGAAAAGTATAAAAATGCGTACCAAAAGAGGTGAATTTCTAAAAGAGATATATATATATACACATGTATGCATAGTTTTTAAATAGTTTTAAAATAGTTCCCAAAAAGTAGTCAAAAGATAGCCTTAATCGTCTATACCATGCTATTCACATTCAACTTCGCGCCAAAAAATATATCCAAACTTTCATTCTTTCATGTAATATATCAAGTACTCCTTTTTGTGCCATATTTTAAGTACTCTAGTAATTCCGAGAAAATATGTGAAATTAGCGACAGTAACTTTTTTGTATTTTCTAGATTTTAATAAATATCACTGATGAGGGCTCCGATCAGAGCCGAAACGTTTGATTAAATTTGACTTAATCATTTTATGGACCCTAAAGCTAATTTTCCAACAACATACCAATCTATTCTTATTTTACTTGAAATTTTATCAAACGGATCTTACTATTTATTCCACAGATCCGAGCAGACTCACAGATCCCGTCTGCTCGTTGAAAAATACATTTATCTATGCATTTCATTAATATAAATTCCTCTTTGGCAATTAAAAATTTATCATTTACCTCCAATAAAGCAAACATGCTAACTAGTTTTAATATCGTACTTTTTTAGGTTTTATTCAAGAATAATTAGATTTTCTAATGAAAATCGTTGGTCAAATGATTTGTTATTTATTCAAAACAATGCATTCGCTTAACGACGTAAAATTCTAATTGAGAAGATGGGCATTAATTAAAGTGTTAAACTCTAGGAATATGTGGAATGGAGAATGAAGTGTTTGGTTGTTTATTAATTATTTAGAATTTTTTATAAACTGATATGCTGGTAAGGTAGGAATATGATCAAGTATCCAGTAAAAGATTTACCGAGTCAGGGCGCAGTCTCATGTAGAGTGTTACGAGCCGCGGAACGTCCAACTTACGCAACGCGTGTAATTGGTGGATTCTTGCTCGGTGTTAAACTTTAAAAAGAATCGGGAAAATACGAATTTGGAGAATAATTAAAACACAAAGCTCGGGTAAAATTGATATTTAATGAATTTACTTCATATATTAACGTTTGTAAATATAAACGTTAAGTCTGGACTTCGACAAAGTAAAACTGAACAAGAGGGGTCCACGTTAGAAAATTACCAAGATCGAGTCACGTCAAACGTCCGGTATATTCTAACTTTTCTTTCACTCCACAAAACTCACGCATCCCCTTTCACAACTCTCCCCCACGCATCCCCTCTCTCTAAATTTCACACGCTGGCCCTCTCGAGGCCCAGCCCAACTTCCCGGAGAAGCTCGACCAGGGAAAACCGAGTCCGGAGAAGCCCGATTCGGAAAACCCCAGTCCCAGCCTCTCTCCTCTCAGCTGCAAGTTTTTATGGTGCTTGCAGTGAAAGCGCAAGAGAAGGCAGTAAAACAGTAAATCTTAAAGGATTACTTTTTACTTCCTTCTGGCGACCAGACATACTATTTTAAATATTTTTTAGGTCTACGTGACTAACTAGTTTCTATACTTGTTTACCTAGCCATTCAATTTAGTTTTTGCCTATCTAGAATATAAATGCATATTCCCTCTATAAATCCCTAGTTCTATCCCAACTTAATTTATTTAAATCCTACCGTCCAGACTTAACCTTTTCTTATCCTTAAAACTAGTATACATAGAAATGATATATAACTTACAGAGAAATCTTAAAACTAATTTACAATTTACAATTTACAATACTTTCTAAAGCCGAACCAAATGTTTTACGGCTGCGAAAATACAATTATGAAGCTTATATTTAAATCTATTATTTATAACTAATATCTATAGGTAGAAAGTTTCTACGATTCTCCCAAGGTCTTCTTTTATGATTTTCAGTTCCTTTCCGTGGGAAACTCATTTCTTTAGATAAGACATGAATTTCCTTAATTTAAACATATTTTTATTTACTACGAAATTGATAATCCCGCGAGTTTAATTCGATAGGTGGATTACATAATCGACTTCGAGCGAGATTTTATAGTCGCTCGTTACAAGTGTCACGCGCCGAATCAGTTTAAGCGCGAACTGTCGGTAAATTTAAATTTGTAACACACGGAATTAAATCCGGATATAAGTTCTCCACGTTAAAGAGTGGAAACTCACCTCACCACGAGCAAAGTATATTTCGATGAACACAATAAAAATGCATAAATACAAAAACTATAATATTGTGAAAGGAATGGGAAAAGAAACGGAGACCGATTTTAACTCAATTTGAACGGTACTTAAACTTCGATTTATTTAACTGTTGTACACAGTGACTGACTCCTTTACGGTGTTCAGATGTCAGTCGCTCAAACATTAATGAATCTTGTTTGACCATGATGCTTAACCCCTGCCTGCCTAGGCGCGCGGGTAGTTTTTCGTACGAGTTGATCTTCGTCGCTGTTCGGATGTTTTCGGAGGCGATCTCATGATTCCCAGAGAAAAATGAGGCCCCTTTTCCTTCCGACTGCTGGCGGAAGGTATCGAAGCGGAAAAACCCCGAAATCGGGTTTTGAACGGTCGAGAGGCCCTGAGCCACATGGTCGACAGGCGAAGGCAATAAAGTTTAATAAAGGGCTTAACAGTAAAATACATTTCTCTTTTACTGTCAGGGACAGTTATTGAGTATCCTATAATCGCGTTTTAAGACGGGTTGAGAAACTCGCATTTACTTTATGTATATAAAACACAAATTGCTTTAATGTCAAGGTTTTCCTTCTAAGTTCCAGGTTTTACAATTTTTGAACATCTGTTGCTTATTGCTATCCACTTTTGTGACACATCTGCGATTCTATGTTCGTTATAAATCTATGTACAAATAGATATAGAAAGATTGTTATTGTTATAAAATTATCATGCTTCATTCGAATTCAATATACGTTTCTTAATGTCAAATCGCTCTTATTCTATGCCAATCTCATTACATAATATTCTAAATAATTAGTTTCTAGGGTGTTTCTAAACTATCTTGTCTACCTTTGTTGTTTGATTTGTAATCTTGCTTTGAACATTTCGCGCGCGGATCGAGACGCCTCTAGCGTCGAAATCGGCTATCGTTACAAGAGGAGAGTAGGATAAAAGAGGAATAGGGGAACAGGATTTAACTAATGAGATTATCGCAAAGACCTAGACGTTTATGCCATTGGTTGCAATTAATACAGCCGTATATTTTTAGTAGAGACTACCTGTTGTTGATATTTACGTTACTCTCTTATTGAAAAGAGTACAGAATAGTACATTGTGTAACTAGGGAAAAAAAATTTATTTTGCGAGTGTGAAGTTTAATGCCCGAGCAAAGCGAGGGTAACAACCACACGAGTAAAATAAATGTTTTTCCCGTGTTGCACACGATTTTTTTTCTACTAGCGGGTCAGAAAGTGGATTTGTTTGTCCCGCATGGGGCAATAAAGTCCACTTTATGGCCCGCTAGTAGAAAAAAAACATTTGCGTCTTCACGAAAAATGAGGAAAATTAAGCCCTGTTTGACGCTGATCCGTTTATAGTTAGGCTTGAGCATAAAGACGCCATAAACGCCAAACGAAAACGTGACTTGAAACGGTAAAAGTGAAGAAGACAGTTATATCAATCCATCTTCTTCACTCTTATTATTTGCTTTACGTTGCGTAAGAACGCTAGCATAGCAGGGAATCCGATATCTATCATTATGGATCCATCGGGGTGCAATTCCAAGTGGGCGCAAAATGCAAAGCAGAAAACGAACAGCTAATTACAGAACACCTTTAAAAAAGAAAAAAATCTAAAGGTTTTCTGTGATTAGCTGTCGTTTTCTAGATTGCATTTTGCGCCCCCATGGGACGGCACCCTCAGAAGATCGTTTGAAGCACTGTGAACGAACCTTTAATTTATTTCCCGCGAAAAGGTAAGTCTTTAAGAACAAAGTACGATCATCGATGTGAACAAAGGCAAAATCAGATCATTGCAACAATGGATTCGTGGAAAAACAGTGCAATTCCCTCTATAAGCGTCGTTAAATCAGGTAAGGATACCAAGTTTCATTTATTCTGTAAATATATTACTCAGGTGCATGGATTTTTAAAAAGAAAGTAAAATTAATGTAAAATGTTTTTAAATCGGTGATAGTTTACTTTGGCGACTTTTCGCGAAAAACGGTGAGATCTTTTTTTTTGTCATAATCACTTCTGCCATATCAAAAACGAAGGAAACAGACAGCAGAGTTTAAAACAACATAATATTTTTCCCATAATAAATAAACAAAATTCAATTCATTGCGTACTACATACGAAATAGATCATTCCACATGCACATCAGGATTTTGTCCATTTTATTTTAAGCGCTGATACTTGTAGATAATACTATTATAAACAAAAAATTTATTAAATATTTCGAAAACATTGCAAAAATTATATTTTATATAACGGACGTCGACAAACTAATTTCCTGATAGATTTGTCTGAAAAAATCATATAAATTCTTGAAAGCTCACTGAAAAGATTTTCACTCTGACAAATTTTCCGTCACTGACAGTTATAGAAAAAAAAATGAAATTCCCATGGTTTGCATTTGAATATATGTAAAATTATGGTTTCTTGGAAATTGAAAAAAAATATCTGATTGATTTTTATGGAAATTTTATTTTCAGTAATGCCAACATGCACTTATTGTTGGTATTATAAAATATATAATTTTTATAAAAATTATTCAGATTGATTTTTTTCAATATTTATAAAGCCATGATTTTACATGCATTTAAGTTCAAACTTTGTGATTTCTTTTATAACTGTAGACCCTAGCGAACTGGCTGAACGCTAGCTTTACGCTCTAGCGTAAAGTGGCATCATAACTCATGAATGAGGCAAAATAAATATTCAAAATGTTTTTATCCTTATTTTATATTAAAAACAACGTTAAAAGGTAATGGACACATGCAATAATTTTATTAATTTTTTTTAACAATATTCACCTATTTTGTTTTTTGGTAGTTCTGAATTAATGTGAAATGTTTTCAAATCGGTGATAGTTTACTTTGGCGACTTTTCGCGAAAAACGGTGAGATCTTTTTTTTGTTACAATCACTTCTGCCATATCAAAAACGAAGGAAACAGTCAGCGGAGTTTAAAACAAGATAATATTTTCCCCATAATAAATAAAAAAAAGCCAGTTCATTGTGAACTACATACGAAATTGATCATTCCACATGTACATCAGGATTTTGTTCATTTATCATAAATGAAATATTATGTTTTTTCGAGTTCTGCGGACTGTTTACATTATTTTTGATATTGCAAAACTGACTGAAATAAAATTAAAATTTCACTCTTTTTCGCAAAATGTAGTTAAATTAAATTACTGCTCGATTGCAAAAATAATTTAGATTTTTATTTTAAGCGCTGTTACTTGTAGATAATACTATTGTAAACAAAAAATTTATTATTATATATTTCGAAAACATTGCAAAAATTAAATTTCATATAACGGACGTCGAAAAACTAATTTCCTGATAGATTTGTCTGAAAAAATCATATAAATTCTTGAAAGCTCACTGAAAAGATTTTCATTCTGACAAATTTTCCGTCACTGTACAGTTATAGAAAAAAAAAGAAAATCCCATGGTTTGCACTTGAATATATGTAAAATTATGGTTTATTGGAAATTGAAAAAAAATATCTAATTGATTTTTATGGGAATGTTTTTTTCAGTAATACCAACACAGCAAATGGAGAAAGAAGAAACAAATCCACATTGTTCACAGGATACAGATTTAATGAACTGTTCAGTCTTGCTTGAAAGATTTGATAAACAGGATCATAAGATCTTGATACCTGATAATAAAGCTGGAGACTCTTTGTCAGGGATGAATCTCCCTGACTGTTCAGTCTCCATTGAAAAATTGACCGATGATTCGAGATTCATGGAATATATTCAACTTCCAGTAATAAACTCGGAAAACGTGGGGCCAAAAATTACTTCGATTGTGGCAATACGCGCAGTCCTGATGTTTCAAGTTCTGCCGTGTATACTTCAGGTCAAAATTGTAAGTTGTGAATCTTATATAATTTTAAATAATTTTTTAAAAATATATATAACTATGCATTTTATCAAATATAATATTAAATTTAAAATAATTGTTAAATAATTTTTTCAAGTTATTATTGTTAGTTTATCATATCGGAATCGTGAGTCGAGAGAATTTTTTGTTTTGTTTTATGCGATTCATACATATAATTTAAAGGAATATGTTATTATTTTTTTAAACCAACTTTCGGCCACACGAAATAAGATATCGATTTGAAGTTTTGAGAACATAAATAAAAGGCACTAAGGAATGTTTATGTGCTCAAAAATGTTCATAATTAAAAAATAATTTTTTTTCAAATTGTAAAGATTTAAGGTAATTATCACCCAAGAAAATTAGACCTCAGGCAAAAATAGATCATTTTGCTTTCAAGAATAGCAATATTAATATTGAAGGGCTATTTTGGAAAAGAAAAGATTATTTTACATGAAAAAAATTTGAAACACAGAAAAATAATTTTATTAATCAATTTTATTTTTTACCCAATTTTTTACATTCTCATCATGGATGAGAAGGTATTTGTTTTATGTGAAAAATGACTTTCGAAATTTTCATCAAATCTTTACGTTTTGAGACCGCCTGAGTCAGAAAAAAGGGTTTTTACGAAAGTGTCTGTCTGTCTGTCTGTCTGTCTGTAGTAGGTCGTGTGCGGCATAACTCTCGATAGAATTATCACATTGAATTGAGCTTTGGTACACTTTATCAGAGCCGAAAAAATAAGACAAAGTTCTTTAACCAGTCACATCCAACCAACATTCAGGAAACTATACCATTTTTTGTGTTTTCGAAAAAATAAAAATTTACATACCGGTTATTGATATTGCTCATAAATTTCTACCATTTATCCTAATAACATTTTTCGATCAAACCAAAATTAGGAAAGTTACACTGTATTTCAACTTGAAAAAAGTCAATATCAAAATTCCATTTTCCACTCAAATTATACGAAATACGAAAAAAAGTTTTAATACAAAATTGTATACTACATAAAGATTTACAAAATTTGGATTGCAACATTTCTATATAAGATGTAAATTTTATTTAAAATTTTAAATTTTAAAAAAGTGTCAGTCTATCTTTCTGTAATAATAGGTGGTATACTTGATAACTCTCGATAAAATTATCAGATCGAATTGAGCTTGGGCACACTTTATCAGATCCAGAAAATAATAACAAGTTCGTTAACCAGCCACATCCAACCAACATTGAGGAAACTAGACCATTTTTTGTGTTTTCGAAAAAATAAAAATTTAAATACCGGTTATTGATATTGCTCATAAATTTCTACCATTTATCCTAATAACATTTTTCGATCAAACCAAAATTAGGAAAGTTACACTGTATTTCAACTTGAAAAAAGTCAATATCAAAATTCCATTTTCCACTCAAATTATACGAAATACGAAAAAAAGTTTTAATACAAAATTGTATACTACATAAAGATTTACAAAATTTGGATTGCAACATTTCTATATAAGATGTAAATTTTATTTAAAATTTTAAAAAAGTGTCAGTCTATCTTTCTGTAATAATAGGTGGTATACTTGATAACTCTCGATAAAATTATCAGATCGAATTGAGCTTGGGCACACTTTATCAGATCCAGAAAATAATAACAAGTTCGTTAACCAGCCACATCCAACCAACATTGAGGAAACTAGACCATTTTTTGTGTTTTCGAAAAAATAAAAATTTAAATACCGGTTATTGATATTGCTCATAAATTTCTACCAATTATCCTAATAACATTTTTCGATCAATCCAAAATTAGGAAAGTTACACTGTTATGTTCTGGAATTCTGACTGGGTTGTAGCCTGGTGTGGGTCCCCTCATGGATTTTCTACCAAACCATGTGCGTTCAACACGAATTCGGCGTAGCCATCGTTGCGAAAAATCGGGCGATGACGAAGTCCCGGGTGTCAGGGGTTCTCAGTACGTCCCTGGTCCCGAAATTCCCCGGGTAGGCGAGACGAGTAGCGTCCCGTGCGGTCGAATAGTCCAAGACCCGTCGGGCCTTAGAGTACCGCCGACGCAGGCGGAGGAGATAGCGAGGGTCCTCGCTACCTGGAGGCGGTGGGGGTCGGCGAGTGACAGGCGTGAGGGGTAGTCTGTCGTCAGGATGTTGGGCCTTTCCCTCTGTGAGAGGCCTGTCCTTAGTTCCGTTGCTGGACTGAGGCTCTCTAGCGGTCGCCCTGTTCTCGGCGCAGGTAGCTGCCTCGCTCGACGGTGGTCTTGCCTCTCCACCTTGTTGCTCCTTGTAGCCGACTGTTGTTCTCTCCTGGGTGTTGGCGGTGGTGAAGTATCCTACCTCCCTGAGACGCTGGAGTTGTCGGCTGATGGCGCGGGCTCGTCTCTGACGGGGATTGAGATCCATGCGCCTAATAAGTCGTCTGGACGGTTTGCCTCGAGCTCGGGTCCACCAGTCTAGCAAGGATGGCGCCCGGAGGGCATCACAAGCTACCTGGTCGTTATGGATCCGGCCGGTTGTGCGATGTCTGGTCTCCTGAGAGTTCGTTCAGCAGTAGGGATGGCGCCCGGAGGGCATCGCAAACCGCTGAACAGCTGGAACTCGTCCTCAGATGAACAGAATTATTCTTTAGTCCTGAGGACTGATGTTCGAAGTTGTAATACAACTTCAGAGTCGTTCAAATAGTCCTAACAAGGACTGGTGTTGTTAACAATAGTACCAATTGGCGAGTTGTTCGTAGTCCTGAGAAGGACTGGTGTTTTGAAGTTGTAATACAACTTCAGAGTTGTTCCAATAGTCCTGAGAAGGACTAGTGTTGTTGGTAATAGTACCAATTGGCTCGAGTTGTTCCAATAGTCCTGAGAAGGACTGGTGTTGTCGGTGAGGGTTATTGACCAAGACGTTTTTGTAGTTGAGCCTGGAGTTTATTCCCTATATTATCGTTGAGCTGGAGAGCGTCGCTGTAAAATTCTCCGACGTGTCTGGTACAGTGGTCGGACCGGTTCTGCCCTAGCTGCCTTGCAGCGCTTCCTTTTACATGCTTTTCGCTCGGGTGCGCGCACTCTGACCGACGATTGCGCGCACCAATCAGGGCTGCCTACCGACTTTACGCGCCTTCCCCCTCCTAAAGTTCTTGAGCAATCAAATCATTTCTCTGTCAGACTCGGTACGTGTTAGACGGTTTCTACCTCGCTCTCCAAAACTCTTACATATTAATGTAAACTTATGTAATATAAATGATAATATAAACTAACATAAACTAATACAAACTTATATAAATAAAATATCGAAGGGAAGAACAATTGTCCTTCTTTTCCTATAAATCTCGAATAACTTTTCAGTCACTTCCATATCACTCTTACATGTAATAATTTTAATATAAGTAATCTCGATGTCTCTGTGGACCTTTCGGTCATTTTGTTTTCTTGAGACACGACACGATTCCCTGAAAGTTAACCTGGAGAATACGTTGATAATTAATAGTAACTAATGCTGCCTGCATTTTACTTTCTAATTAATTGACTATTTAACCTATAATTATATGATTATTATGAACACTAACAATTCTAACCATAATCAAACCTCTCTATTATTTAATTGAATTAACCTGTTAATTCATTATTTTCCTCGTTCACACCCACAAAAAGACCACGGATAATTGATCAGGTCATCCGTAGTCCCTAGAGCATCAAATCAAAAAATAATTAAATTATAAAATAAGGAAAAAACCAGAAATTTTAGAAATTAATTCTAATTAAGGCAGACAAATAAAAACAGTCAAGGTTTAAACATAGGAAGTATACAATGGGAAAAATTCTAGAAAGTAATTCTAATTTCCCAACTACGTGCTATCCTTTTGATACTTCGAACCCCCGTTACAGATGGGCGGAGCACTTGGTCCCGGCACGTCATTCCGCTGTACCTAGAGCGTACCTGAACGAACCCTAGGCTTGCATTCATACAATCCTTAGACATTATTTACGCCTTAATGTCTTTTAAATGAGTAAGCAAGGATCGTTTTTGCGAAAAACGAAGGACTTTGGAAATACCACAATTAGTTTCAGGTATAGAATATTAAGTGCTCCTTCGTTTGTCGCCTTATAAGCCGATGGTGCATATCAACACCGTATTTCAACTTGAAAAAAGTCAATATCTAAATTCCATTCTCCACTTAAATTATACGAAATACGAAAAAAAGTTTTGATAGAAAATTGTATACTACATAAAGATTTACAAAATTTGGATTGCAACATTTCTTTATAAGATGTAAATTTTATTTTTAATTTTAAATTTTACAAAAGTGTCAGTCTATATGTCTGTAATAATAGGTGGTATACTTGATAACTATTGGAATGTCATTTGAATATAAGATCGATACGCGGTCGATTTCAGAGTCGCCATCTATCATCGCTGTTCTACGTCTCTTTATTATATATAGTCAGCCGTACGCCTTCCTTGTGAGAGTTGTAATACGTTCTTTTGTATCAATAAATTTAAAGTGATTGCATCCACGTCGTTCATTGATAGGGTATAGAACATCCATAAACCTGCATTCCTAACAGGTTATGGGCCCAGGCATTTCGAAAAAAGAAAAAAAGGATCGTATGTCTAAGCAAAAGACTGGAAACGTTCGATCGACGATTCTTGATTTTTGTAGGTTAGTGTGCCACATGGTAAATCGAGAAGCAAAATGAGTGTATCAAATTCTGTGCGTATCGAGACTCTTAACAGAGAGAATTATGACACTTGGAAGATGCAGATGGAATCGTTACTTGTGAAAAACGACGCCTGGGGTTACGTGAGTGGGGAAATTGTAAAACCCGAAGCTATTGACGGTAACGTCGCTGCGGCTAACCTCGTGAGTGAGTGGTCGAAAAACGATAATAAAGCAAAGTCAGATCTCATCCTGTCTATCAATCCTTCTGAGTTAAAACAAATAAAGGGATGTGCAACATCCCGAGAAGTCTGGCTGAAACTGCAGGGAATTTATCAATCTAAAGGGCCAGCTCGAAAAGCTACACTTTTGAAGCAGCTTACACTCTCAAAGATGGAGGATGGTGAAGATGTGCGGGAACATGTAGGAAAAATGTTTGACGTGATCGACAAACTTAATGAAATGGGCGTGGAAATTGATCCTGACCTGTTGTCGGTTATGCTTTTGTACAGCTTACCACCTACATTTGAAAATTTTAGGTGTGCAATCGAGTCTCGCGACGAATTGCCCACACCGGAAGTGGTTCGTGTGAAAATTATCGAGGAAAGCGACGCTCGTAAAAATGAAACACGCGGTGTTGTGCAAAACGCGATGATGGTGAAGAAAAGCTGGAATAAAAACAGAATTACGACGGAAAATCGCGAACCTGGAAAGAAAGGGGAGTTTAAATTTCGGTGCCATCGATGCGGTGAAAGGGGGCATATGGCCGTAGACTGCAAAGTCAAGAAACGCGAACATTCCCGACCGTCTGCGAGAAATGCCGAAGACGTAAGCTTATGTGCAATTGAAAATTTCCTCGATTCTGACGTTCAAGAGGCACTACGGGTGGAAAATGATACACCGGCAAAAAATTGGTGTCTCGATAGTGGCGCGTCATCTCACATATGCAAGGAAGCACACCTGTTTTCGGAAATATACGACTTGAGACGTGGAAGGTTAAATCTTGCAAGTAATTCTTCGACGGAAATTATTGCTAAAGGAACTGTTTTACTTTCAGCTAACGTTAACGGTAGAAAAAAAAAATGTCAGCTTGAGCAACGTGCTCCAAGTTCCAGACCTCCGCACAAATTTAATGTCTGTCGCGAAGATAACTGATAAAAACTGCGACGTATTATTCAGAAAGGGTCACGCGACAGTTATCGGAAATGACGGCGAGGTTATATTATACGCTGATCGGGTCGGTGACTTGTACTTCGTGCGTGAGGAATATGAGCAAGAATGTAAAGCTATCGCTGAAGAATCAAATCGCTCATCGAAACCTTTAACACAACTGGAAATGTGGCATCGGCGCATGGGCCACCTAAACGTACAGGATCTTCAGAATGGTGACCGCAAAAAATCATTGCTTGGAATGAATCTCGGGAAATATGAGAAAAATCTAGAGTGCAATATTTGCCTTCTTGGGAAGATGGTTAGAACCTCTTTCCCCAAGAAATCCGAAAGAAAGACTGGCTTACTGGAAATAATCCACAGCGACCTTTGCGGTCCGATGAGAGTGGAATCCAATAACAAAGCCAAATACTACGTAACATTTATCGACGATAACTCGCGCTGGTCCGAAGTACGATTTCTCCGGAAGAAGAGCGAGGCTTTCGAGGCTTTTAAGGAGTTCAAAGCTCTCGTGGAAAACCAGAAGGAGAGGAAGATAAAGTTCTTACAGTGCGACAACGGAACCGAATATTTAAGCAACGACTTCGATGATTTTTTGAAGAAAAGCGGTATTCAACGAAGATTAACCGTACCATATAATCCAGAGCAGAATGGGACAGCTGAGAGGAAAAATAGGACCCTCATGGAAATGGCTAGGTGCCTTTTGATTCAATCCGGTCTCACCCCTTCATTTTGGGCCGAAGCTGTCTCAACGGCAAACTTCATCAGAAATAGATGTCCTACGAAGAGTTTAGATGGACGAACACCATATGAAGTTTGGAACGGAAGAGCGCCTAACGTTGGCTTCTTCAAGGAGTTCGGAAGTCACGTCATCATCTTGGACAGAACACCTGGAAAATGGAAAATCGAGGAACGCGGCAAGAAGGGAATATTCCTCGGCTACGACGACAAATCCAAAGGATTTAGAATATGGATCCCGGAAGAAAAGATAGTGCAAGTAACACGAGATGTCGCATTTCTCAAGAATTCTAAAAATCCCACCAATGGTATCTACGAGGAATTCATTCCTGAAGAGCTTGATAGTCCAGAACTGAACGTTGGAATCTCAAAATCCGAAAGAAAAGAAGTCGAGGTAGCAATACAACCTCTAAATCAGAACTGGATACCTGCTCAGGGAATATATGAAGAAGGCGAACCAGATCCAGACGAGAACATCGAGGAAGATGGAAACGAGGAAATCACAGAAGCCGAAGTCGAGGACATCGAAGTACCACTAAGAAGAGGTCCAGGAAGACCAGCTAAGATCTTGACCGGGTTAAGAGGAAGACCACGGAAACGGTACTGCCCGTACCAGAAACATGTCGATCAAAACGAAAATTTGGAAGAAGTTCATTTAGCAGAAGTACCTACAAAACAGGCAGTGTCTGGTCCCGACGCCGAAGAATGGTATCGCGCCATGGCAGATGAAGTCAAGTCAATAATAAAAAATGACACTTGGGAACTTGTGGAACGTCCGAATGATCGCGAAGTCATTGGCAGCCGAATGGTGTTAAGAAATAAATACAAACCAGACGGAAAATTGGAGAGAAGAAAAGCCCGAATAGTTGCGCGAGGTTTCGCTCAACGCCCAGGAGTCCATTTCAACCAAACCTTCGCGCCAGTAGCCCGCTTAGGATCTATTCGCTTATTGGTAGCACTTGCAGCTGAATATGGAATGTCAATCAGACAATTCGACGTCACAACAGCGTACTTGAATGGTGTGATTGAAGAGGAAGTATTCATGGAGACACCCAATTTCCTGGCGGAAGCTCTCGAAAACATCATTCAGACGGAACGAAACAGCAGCAAGATTGGAATAAGAGCGAAACGTATGCAGAAGGATTTGGAATCAGGAGACAAAGTTTGTCTACTGAAGAAATCCTTGTACGGCCTAAGACAGGCTGGAAGGAGTTGGCACGTGAAATTGGATGGAGTTCTAAAAAGACTCGGAGCTACCCCATCAAATGCAGATCCATGCGTATACTACTTGGGTCGAGAGGAAGAAATACTGATCATCGCCATCTACGTAGACGACATATTGGTCGCTTCTTGGAATTTGAAGAAAAGAGCGAAGTTCAAGGAAGAAATCTTAAAAGAATTCGATATTCGAGACCTCGGAGAACCAAAATATTGTCTCGGAATCGAATTTTCACGAGACGGTAATACGATCGCCATGAATCAGAAGGGATACATCAAGGAATAGTTAGATCGATTCGGAATGGCTGAATGCAAGCCAGTGACAACTCCCTTCGATATAAACGTAAGACTGACGAAACGAGAGGAAGATTCTACAACTGCAGAAAAGAAACTGCCGTATCGCGAACTTGTAGGTTGTTCAATACTGTAACTTGTTCAATACTGATTTTGGACAAATTCACTGGACCGCTGCCAAACGCGTTCTCCGCTATTTAAAGGGCACGTCGGATTTAGGACTTTTATTCAGCCCATCGAAGAAGTCATTAGAAGGATACGTCGACGCAGACTGGACCAGCTGTCGTGTGGATAGAAGATCGTATACAGGGTATACATTCAGACTCAGCAACGGAACAATATCCTGGGATTCATCGAAGCAGAGGACAGTAGCCCTATCATCCACGGAGGCTGAATACATGACGTTAGCAGAAGCTACGAAAGAAGCAATTCACCTCCGAGGATTCTTATCTGAATTGGGATTCGGGACGCTTGCTGACGTGAAATTATTTAAAGATAACATGGAAGCCAAACGCCTAGCTGAGAATCCAATATTTCACACTAGGAGTAAGCATATCGACGTAAGGCATCATTATGTTCGAGATGCGTTGAAAAAGAAGCTTGTAGAACTTAAACACGTCTCTACCGACGACATAATTGCAGACGTGTAGACAAAGGGATTACCTGGACCAAAGAATCAACAATTTATAAAACTACTCGGATTGGGAAGTTTAAGTCTATCTTAAATAATCAACCACGTTTCGAGAGGAAGTATTGGAATGTCATTTGAATATAAGATCGATACGCGGTCGATTTCAGAGTCGCCATCTATCATCGCTGTTCTACGTCTCTTTATTATATATAGTCAGCCGTACGCCTTCCTTGTGAGAGTTGTAATACGTTCTTTTGTATCAATAAATTTAAAGCGATTGCATCCTCGTCGTTCATTGATAGGGTATAGAACATCCGTAAACCTGCATTCCTAACAATAACTCTCGATAAAATTATCAGATCAAATTGAGCTTGGGCACAATTTATCAGAACCAAAAAAATAAGAACAAGTTCGTTAACCAGCCACATCCAACCAACATTGAGGAAACTAGACCATTTTTTGTGTTTTCGAAAAAATAAAAATTTAAATACCGGTTATTGATATTGCTCATAAATTTCTACCAATTATCCTAATAACATTTTTCGATCAATCCAAAATTAGGAAAGTTACACTGTATTTCAACTTGAAAAAAGTCAATTTCTAAATTCCATTTTCTACTCAAATTATACGAAATACGAAAAAAAGTTTTGATAGAAAATTGTATACTACATAAAGATTTACAAAATTTGGATTGCATCATTTCTTTATAAGATGTAAATTTTATTTTTAATTTTAAATTTTACAAAAGTGTCAGTCTATCTGTCTGTAATAATAGGTGGTATACTTGATAACTCTCGATAAAATTATCAGATCGAATTGAGCTTGGGCACACTTTATCAGATCCAGAAAATAAGAACAAGTTCGTTAACCGGCCACATCAAACCAACAATGAGGAAACTAGTCCATTTTTTGTGTTTTCGAAAAAATAATAATTTAAATACCGGTTATTGATATTGCTCATAAATTTCTACCAATTATCCTAATAACATTTTTCGATCAATCCAAAATTAGGAAAGTTACACTGTATTTCAACTTGAAAAAAGTCAATATCTAAATTCCATTCTCCACTTAAATTATACGAAATACCAAAAATATGTTTTGATAGAAAATTGTATACTACATATAGATTTACAAAATTTGGATTGCAACATTTCTTTATAAGATGTAAAGTTTATTTTTAATTTTAAATTTTACAAAATTGTCAGTCTATCTGTCTGTAATAATAGGTGGTATAATTGATAACTCTCGATAAAATTATCAGATCGAATTGAGCTTGGGCACACTTTATCAGATCCAGAAAATAAGAACAAGTTCGTTAACCAGCCACATCCAACCAACATTGAGGAAACTAGACCATTTTTTGTGTTTTCGAAAAAATAAAAATTTAAATACCGGTTATTGATATTGCTCATAAATTTCTACCAATTATCCTAATAACATTTTTCGATCAATCCAAAATTAGGAAAGTTACACTGTATTTCAACTTGAAAAAAGTCAATATCTAAATTCCATTCTCCACTTAAATTATACGAAATACCAAAAAAAAGTTTTGATAGAAATTGTATACTACATATAGATTTACAAAATTTGGATTGCAACATTTCTTTATAAGATGTAAAGTTTATTTTTAATTTTAAATTTTACAAAAGTGTCAGTCTATCTGTCTGTAATAATAGGTGGTATACTTGATAACTCTCGATAAAATTATCAGATCGAATTGAGCTTGGGCACACTTTATCAGATCCAGAAAATAAGAACAAGTTCGTTAACCAGCCACATCCAACCAACATTGAGGAAACTAGACCATTTTTTGTGTTTTCGAAAAAATAATAATTTAAATACCGGTTATTGATATTGCTCATAAATTTCTACCAATTATCCTAATAACATTTTTCGATCAATCCAAAATTAGGAAAGTTACACTGTATTTCAACTTGAAAAAAGTCAATATCTAAATTCCATTCTCCACTTAAATTATACGAAATACCAAAAAAAAGTTTTGATAGAAATTGTATACTACATATAGATTTACAAAATTTGGATTGCAACATTTCTTTATAAGATGTAAAGTTTATTTTTAATTTTAAATTTTACAAAAGTGTCAGTCTATCTGTCTGTAATAATAGGTGGTATACTTGATAACTCTCGATAAAATTATCAGATCGAATTGAGCTTGGGCACACTTTATCAGATCCAGAAAATAAGAACAAGTTCGTTAACCAGCCACATCCAACCAACATTGAGGAAACTAGACCATTTTTTGTGTTTTCGAAAAAATAAAAATTTAAATACCGGTTATTGATATTGCTCATAAATTTCTACCAATTATCCTAATAACATTTTTCGATCAATCCAAAATTAGGAAAGTTACACTGTATTTCAACTTGAAAAAAGTCAATTTCTAAATTCCATTTTCTACTCAAATTATACGAAATACGAAAAAAAGTTTTGATAGAAAATTGTATACTACATAAAGATTTACAAAATTTGGATTGCATCATTTCTTTATAAGATGTAAATTTTATTTTTAATTTTAAATTTTACAAAAGTGTCAGTCTATCTGTCTGTAATAATAGGTGGTATACTTGATAACTCTCGATAAAATTATCAGATCGAATTGAGCTTGGGCACACTTTATCAGATCCAGAAAATAAGAACAAGTTCGTTAACCAGCCACATCCAACCAACATTGAGGAAACTAGACCATTTTTTGTGTTTTCGAAAAAATAAAAATTTAAATACCGGTTATTGATATTGCTCATAAATTTCTACCAATTATCCTAATAACATTTTTCGATCAATCCAAAATTAGGAAAGTTACACTGTATTTCAACTTGAAAAAAGTCAATTTCTAAATTCCATTTTCTACTCAAATTATACGAAATACGAAAAAAAGTTTTGATAGAAAATTGTATACTACATAAAGATTTACAAAATTTGGATTGCAACATTTCTTTATAAGATGTAAAGTTTATTTCTAATTTTAAATTTTACAAAAGTGTCAGTCTATCTGTCTGTAATAATAGGTGGTATACTTGATAACTCTCGATAAAATTATCAGATCGAATTGAGCTTGGGCACACTTTATCAGATCCAGAAAATAAGAACAAGTTCGTTAACCAGCCACATCCAACCAACATTGAGGAAACTAGACCATTTTTTGTGTTTTCGAAAAAATAAAAATTTAAATACCGGTTATTGATATTGCTCATAAATTTCTACCAATTATCCTAATAACATTTTTCGATCAATCCAAAATTAGGAAAGTTACACTGTATTTCAACTTGAAAAAAGTCAATATCTAAATTCCATTCTCCACTTAAATTATACGAAATACGAAAAAAAGTTTTGATAGAAAATTGTATACTACATAAAGATTTACAAAATTTGGATTGCAACATTTCTTTATAAGATGTAAAGTTTATTTTTAATTTTAAATTTTACAAAAGTGTCAGTCTATCTGTCTGTAATAATAGGTGGTATACTTGATAACTCTCGATAAAATTATCAGATCGAATTGAGCTTGGGCACACTTTATCAGATCCAAAAAAATAAGAACAAGTTCGTTAACCAGCCACATCCAACCAACATTGAGGAAACAAGACCATTTTTTGTGTTTTCGAAAAAATAAAAATTTAAATACCGGTTATTGATATTGCTCATAAATTTCTACCAATTATCCTAATAACATTTTTCGATCAATCCGAAATTAGGAAAGTTGCACTGTATTTCAACTTGAAAAAAGTCAATTTCTAAATTCCATTCTCCACTTAAATTATACGAAATACGAAAAAAAGTTTTGATAGAAAATTGTATACTACATAAAGATATACAAAATTTGGATTGCATCATTTCGTTATAAGATGTAAATTTTATTTTAAATTTTAAATTTTACAAAAGTGTTAGTCTATCTGTCTGTAATAATAGGTGGTATACTTGATAACTCTCGATAAAATTATCAGATCGAATTGAGCTTGGGCACACTTTATCAGATCCAAAAAAATAAGAACAAGTTCGTTAACCAGCCACATCCAACCAACATTGAGGAAACAAGACCATTTTTTGTGTTTTCGAAAAAATAAAAATTTAAATACCGGTTATTGATATTGCTCATAAATGTCTACCAATTATCCTAATAACATTTTTCGATCAATCCGAAATTAGGAAAGTTGCACTGTATTTCAACTTGAAAAAAGTCAATTTCTAAATTCCATTCTCCACTTAAATTATACGAAATACCAAAAAAATGTTTTGATAGAAAATTGTATACTACATAAATATTTACAAAATTTGGATTGCAACATTTCTTTATAAGATGTAAAGTTTATTTTTAATTTTAAATTTTACAAAAGTGTCAGTCTATCTGTCTGTAATAATAGGTGGTATACTTGATAACTCTCGATAAAATTATCAGATCGAATTGAGCTTGGGCACACTTTATCAGAGCCGAAAACATATGAACAAGTTCGTTAACCAGCCACATACAACCAACATTGAGGAAACTAGACCATTTTTTGTGTTTTCGAAAAAATAAAAATTTAAATACCGGTTATTGATATTGCTCATAAATTTCTACCAATTATCCTAATAACATTTTTCGATCAATCCAAAATTAGGAAAGTTACACTGTATTTCAACTTGAAAAAAGTCAATATCTAAATTCCATTCTCCACTTAAATTATACGAAATACGAAAAAAAGTTTTGATAGAAAATTGTATACTACATAAAGATTTACAAAATTTGGATTGCAACATTTCTTTATAAGATGTAAAGTTTATTTTTAATTTTAAATTTTACAAAAGTGTCAGTCTATCTGTCTGTAATAATAGGTGGTATACTTGATAACTCTCGATAAAATTATCAGATCGAATTGAGCTTGGGCACACTTTATCAGATCCAGAAAATAAGAACAAGTTCGTTAACCAGCCACATCAAACCAACAATGAGGAAACTAGTCCATTTTTTGTGTTTTCGAAAAAATAATAATTTAAATACCGGTTATTGATATTGCTCATAAATTTCTACCAATTATCCTAATAACATTTTTCGATCAATCCAAAATTAGGAAAGTTACACTGTATTTCAACTTGAAAAAAGTCAATATCTAAATTCCATTCTCCACTTAAATTATACGAAATACGAAAAAAAGTTTTGATAGAAAATTGTATACTACATAAAGATTTACAAAATTTGGATTGCAACATTTCTTTATAAGATGTAAATTTTATTTTAAATTTTAAATTTTACAAAAGTGTCAGTCTATCTGTCTGTAATAATAGGTGGTATACTTGATAACTCTCGATAAAATTATCAGATCGAATTGAGCTTGGGCACACTTTATCAGATCCAAAAAAATAAGAACAAGTTCGTTAACCAGCCACATCCAACCAACATTGAGGAAACTAGACCATTTTTTGTGTTTTCGAAAAAATAAAAATTTAAATACCGGTTATTGATATTGCTCATAAATTTCTACCAATTATCCTAATAACATTTTTCGATCAATCCAAAATTAGGAAAGTTACACTGTATTTCAACTTGAAAAAAGTCAATATCTAAATTCCATTCTCCACTTAAATTATACGAAATACGAAAAAAAGTTTTGTTAGAAAATTGTATACTACATAAAGATTTACAAAATTTGGATTGCAACCTTTCTTTATAAGATGTAAAGTTTATTTTTAATTTTAAATTTTACAAAAGTGTCAGTCTATCTGTCTGTAATAATAGGTGGTATACTTGATAACTCTCGATAAAATTATCAGATCGAATTGAGCTTGGGCACACTTTATCAGATCCAAAAAAATAAGAACAAGTTCGTTAACCAGCCACATCCAACCAACATTGAGGAAACTAGACCATTTTTTGTGTTTTCGAAAAAATAAAAATTTAAATACCGGTTATTGATATTGCTCATAAATTTCTACCAATTATCCTAATAACATTTTTCGATCAATCCAAAATTAGGAAAGTTACACTGTATTTCAACTTGAAAAAAGTCAATATCTAAATTCCATTCTCCACTTAAATTATACGAAATACGAAAAAAAGTTTTGTTAGAAAATTGTATACTACATAAAGATTTACAAAATTTGGATTGCAACCTTTCTTTATAAGATGTAAAGTTTATTTTTAATTTTAAATTTTACAAAAGTGTCAGTCTATCTGTCTGTAATAATAGGTGGTATACTTGATAACTCTCGATAAAATTATCAGATCGAATTGAGCTTGGGCACACTTTATCAGATCCAAAAAAATAAGAACAAGTTCGTTAACCAGCCACATCCAACCAACATTGAGGAAACTAGACCATTTTTTGTGTTTTCGAAAAAATAAAAATTTAAATACCGGTTATTGATATTGCTCATAAATTTCTACCAATTATCCTAATAACATTTTTCGATCAATCCAAAATTAGGAAAGTTACACTGTATTTCAACTTGAAAAAAGTCAATATCTAAATTCCATTCTCCACTTAAATTATACGAAATACCAAAAAAATGTTTTGATAGAAAATTGTATACTACATAAAGATATACAAAATTTGGATTGCATCATTTCGTTATAAGATGTAAATTTTATTTTAAATTTAAAATTTTAAAAAAGTGTCAGTCTATCTTTCTGTAATAATAGGTGGTATACTTGATAACTCTCGATAAAATTGTCAGATCGAATTGAGCTTGGGCACACTTTATCAGAGCCGAAAAAATATGAACAAGTTCGTTAACCAGCCACATACAACCAACATTGAGGAAACTAGACCATTTTTTGTGTTTTCGAAAAAATAAAAATTTCAATACCGGTTATTGATATTGCTCATAAATTTCTACCAATTATCCTAATAACATTTTTCGATCAATCCAAAATTAGGAAAGTTACACTGTATTTCAACTTGAAAAAAGTCAATATCTAAATTCCATTCTCCACTTAAATTATACGAAATACGAAAAAAAGTTTTGATAGAAAATTGTATACTACATAAAGATTTACAAAATTTGGATTGCAACATTTCTTTATAAGATGTAAATTTTATTTTTAATTTTAAATTTTACAAAAGTGTCAGTCTATCTGTCTGTAATAATAGGTGGTATACTTGATAACTCTCGATAAAATTATCAGATCGAATTGAGCTTGGGCACACTTTATCAGATCCAGAAAATAAGAACAAGTTCGTTAACCAGCCACATCCAACCAACATTGAGGAAACTAGACCATTTTTTGTGTTTTCGAAAAAATAAAAATTTAAATACCGGTTATTGATATTGCTCATAAATTTCTACCAATTATCCTAATAACATTTTTCGATCAATCCAAAATTAGGAAAGTTACACTGTATTTCAACTTGAAAAAAGTCAATATCTAAATTCCATTCTCCACTTAAATTATACGAAATACGAAAAAAAGTTTTGATAGAAAATTGTATACTACATAAAGATTTACAAAATTTGGATTGCAACATTTCTTTATAAGATGTAAAGTTTATTTTTAATTTTAAATTTTACAAAAGTGTCAGTCTATCTGTCTGTAATAATAGGTGGTATACTTGATAACTCTCGATAAAATTATCAGATCGAATTGAGCTTGGGCACACTTTATCAGATCCAGAAAATAAGAACAAGTTCGTTAACCAGCCACATCCAACCAACATTGAGGAAACTAGACCATTTTTTGTGTTTTCGAAAAAATAAAAATTTAAATACCGGTTATTGATATTGCTCATAAATTTCTACCAATTATCCGAATAACATTTTTCGATCAATCCAAAATTAGGAAAGTTACACTGTATTTCAACTTGAAAAAAGTCAATATCTAAATTCCATTCTCCACTTAAATTATACGAAATACGAAAAAAAGTTTTGTTAGAAAATTGTATACTACATAAAGATTTACAAAATTTGGATTGCAACCTTTCTTTATAAGATGTAAATTTTATTTTTAATTTAAAATTTTTTAAAAGTGTCAGTCTATCTGTCTGTAATAATAGGTGGTATACTTGATAACTCTCGATAAAATTATCAGATCGAATTGAGCTTGGGCACACTTTATCAGATCCAAAAAAATAAGAACAAGTTCGTTAACCAGCCACATCCAACCAACATTGAGGAAACTAGACCATTTTTTGTGTTTTCGAAAAAATAAAAATTTAAATACCGGTTATTGATATTGCTCATAAATTTCTACCAATTATCCGAATAACATTTTTCGATCAATCCAAAATTAGGAAAGTTACACTGTATTTCAACTTGAAAAAAGTCAATATCTAAATTCCATTCTCCACTTAAATTATACGAAATACGAAAAAAAGTTTTGATAGAAAATTGTATACTACATAAAGATTTACAAAATTTGGATTGCAACATTTCTTTATAAGATGTAAAGTTTATTTTTAATTTTAAATTTTACAAAAGTGTCAGTCTATCTGTCTGTAATAATAGGTGGTATACTTGATAACTCTCGATAAAATTATCAGATCGAATTGAGCTTGGGCACACTTTATCAGATCCAAAAAAATAAGAACAAGTTCGTTAACCAGCCACATCCAACCAACATTGAGGAAACTAGACCATTTTTTGTGTTTTCGAAAAAATAAAAATTTAAATACCGGTTATTGATATTGCTCATAAATTTCTACCAATTATCCGAATAACATTTTTCGATCAATCCAAAATTAGGAAAGTTACACTGTATTTCAACTTGAAAAAAGTCAATATCTAAATTCCATTCTCCACTTAAATTATACGAAATACGAAAAAAAGTTTTGTTAGAAAATTGTATACTACATAAAGATTTACAAAATTTGGATTGCAACCTTTCTTTATAAGATGTAAATTTTATTTTTAATTTAAAATTTTTTAAAAGTGTCAGTCTATCTGTCTGTAATAATAGGTGGTATACTTGATAACTCTCGATAAAATTATCAGATCGAATTGAGCTTGGGCACACTTTATCAGATCCAGAAAATAAGAACAAGTTCGTTAACCAGCCACATCCAACCAACATTGAGGAAACTAGACCATTTTTTGTGTTTTCGAAAAAATAAAAATTTAAATACCGGTTATTGATATTGCTCATAAATTTCTACCAATTATCCTAATAACATTTTTCGATCAATCCAAAATTAGGAAAGTTACACTGTATTTCAACTTGAAAAAAGTCAATATCTAAATTCCATTCTCCACTTAAATTATACGAAATACGAAAAAAAGTTTTGATAGAAAATTGTATACTACATAAAGATTTACAAAATTTGGATTGCAACATTTCTTTATAAGATGTAAAGTTTATTTTTAATTTTAAATTTTACAAAAGTGTCAGTCTATCTGTCTGTAATAATAGGTGGTATACTTGATAACTCTCGATAAAATTATCAGATCGAATTGAGCTTGGGCACACTTTATCAGATCCAAAAAAATAAGAACAAGTTCGTTAACCAGCCACATCCAACCAACATTGAGGAAACTAGACCATTTTTTGTGTTTTCGAAAAAATAAAAATTTAAATACCGGTTATTGATATTGCTCATAAATTTCTACCAATTATCCTAATAACATTTTTCGATCAATCCAAAATTAGGAAAGTTACACTGTATTTCAACTTGAAAAAAGTCAATATCTAAATTCCATTCTCCACTTAAATTATACGAAATACGAAAAAAAGTTTTGTTAGAAAATTGTATACTACATAAAGATTTACAAAATTTGGATTGCAACCTTTCTTTATAAGATGTAAAGTTTATTTTTAATTTTAAATTTTACAAAAGTGTCAGTCTATCTGTCTGTAATAATAGGTGGTATACTTGATAACTCTCGATAAAATTATCAGATCGAATTGAGCTTGGGCACACTTTATCAGATCCAGAAAATAAGAACAAGTTCGTTAACCAGCCACATCCAACCAACATTGAGGAAACTAGACCATTTTTTGTGTTTTCGAAAAAATAAAAATTTAAATACCGGTTATTGATATTGCTCATAAATTTCTACCAATTATCCTAATAACATTTTTCGATCAATCCAAAATTAGGAAAGTTACACTGTATTTCAACTTGAAAAAAGTCAATATCTAAATTCCATTCTCCACTTAAATTATACGAAATACGAAAAAAAGTTTTGATAGAAAATTGTATACTACTGTCACGTCCCGCAACGTATTTGAATGTATATAATACACACAGGCTGGTTTGAGTTAGAAATCTATGAGAGAATCGATAAAGGGGAATAGGGAGTAGGGGAAGTAGGGAGCAGTATAGGCCCCCTTCTCCTCTAAGAAGATATGACTACGTCACGATTTTCGCTGACCGTCAATTTGTATAGTAAAATATA